>JAKTYP010000011.1:0-135904 GCA_030561945.1 Metschnikowia krissii | reverse complement strand
GTCAAGCTGGCGGAACAGGATACAAAAAAGACAGCCACGAAAACAACGGCGAAAATGACGAAAGAATCAAAGGCCAAGGAGGCCAAGGGGCCCAAGGAGGAGAAGGCCAAGGGGGCCAAGGGGCCCGAGGAGGAGAAGGCCAAGGGGGCCAAGGTGGCCAAGGAGGCCAAAGGGGCCAAGGGAGCTAAGGGAAAAGCAAATTTGGATGTGGACTTGACAAAATACGCCGGAGCCTCATTAGGTAAGGTGCTTAAGAGTATTTCCAAAGACACCAAAACAGAGAAGAAGCAGCTCATGAAAAAGATGCGGCTCGAGCTCGTGGACGGGCAGCTCGTTCTCAAGTTGTAAATAGCAAAGATGATTGTGCGCGCACATATCAATGAAACATTCCATACGTCCCCAGCTACGCCTTGGTGCACTTGTTAAGGGCCTTGCTCAACTTGGCGTAGAACTGCAGTAGCGTGTTGTACGGGAAGTTTAGGCTCAGCTGTAAATACGGGGGCAAGTGGGCCCGCACACGGGCCGCGTCCCTGGCCCTGGCCTCGCTCTCGGCATCCGAGGAATCCTCGCTAAGGAGCTCAAGAAACACAGGGACATAGGTGACCTCGGCTTTCTGCTGGAAGTCGCGCTGGATGAGGAGCTGGTACTCCACAGTGACAACGTCACCATCCTGGTCCGCCACAGTGCTGCTCTGTTTAACGTCAAACAGAAACCGTTCTGCGTCTACAGAATAGTCTGTGATACGCACGCCCGTGAGGAGCTCGAGCATGTCGAATGTGAACGCAATAGTCTTGAACTCGTCGTCCACCGCGCTGCGTGGCACCATGGTGGCTGCAGACTTCTTGCGGATGGGCGACTCGTACATGAGCTTCTCCGCACGGGGTCTCTGCGGAGTATCGAGGCTGTGCCCGGTCAGGTTCTCGGCTGCTGCGAGCGCGTCCTGGAGTTCCTGAACCTGTTGGGCGAGCGTGTCTATGGTGGCCTGGCGGGAGTCGAGGCGGGCGCCGAGCTCAGCGATATGGCGGGCGTCCGCCGCTGTCTGCTCAGCACTTTTTTTTCGGAATGCAGCAAAGAGCTGGTCCTGCTGCGTGGACACGAGCAGTTCGAGCACCGTCGCGACCTTGGCGGGCGTGTCTGCGGCCGCGAGCGCCGTCTCGAAGAGCTCTGGTGCTGTTTGGCAGTCAGCCGTGACCGGGCCGGTGGAGCTGTTTTCAGCCAATCTTTGGACGAGTGCCGCAACGCTCTTGTTGACGCCGGCATTTTCAAGCCGGCTTTGCAGCAGCAGCAGCAGCAGCAGTAGCAGCGGCGACTTGGGCGGGCGGCCCCGGAGCCTATTTCCCGAAGACGTATGTGCTGGGGATGCTGGCGATCCAGGGGTCTGACCACGGTTTGCTTTCTTCCGCATGGGCGACGACGGCTCAGGCGCAGGGGCACTTTTTTTGGAGGTAGTGGATTTTCTCGGACGCCCCATTGATGTTGGGTGGTGGGGTGGTTGCTCGTGGCTGTGCTGCGGTGTTTCTAAGTCTTTTGTATCGCTTTGTTGTTTTTGTAGTTTTTGTATTTAGTTATGTTGTTTTTCTTTGATTTTGTTTTCTTAATGTTTTCTTAATGTTTTTTTTTTCTTTAGGGGCGGAAAAATGAGGAAGAGGAAGGGAAGAGTGCGGAGAGAGAGCCAAAGTATGATGGTTCGGAATGGTGTTTTGATGCTCTTCCAGCTGAAGAGAAGCTGAAGCTGAGATCATGGCGAAGCGGACGCGCGACTAGTACCGGAAAGGTAAAGAAACTGCGCGGGAATCATGGGTGGTCCCGGTGCTAAACGGACAGGGTGATTTCCACGGAAATATTTTTGTACTAGGCGTCCTTGTATGTGGTTGGGCCACGAGCCAGCATTCCTGGCGCGAAAGAAACAAAATGAAAGTGGAACACAAAGGAGGAAGAGGAAGAAGAAGAAGAAGAAGAAGAAGAAGAGCAAGATCATAAATCGTGGTTCCCGAAGCCCGCGCCGGTGGTTTGTATGCTGCCCCAGCATGCGTGGCCATATTCCCGGACCTTCCGCGGCGACTTTTGTTTTGAGCAGTCATCCATGGAAACCGGGACAAAACTGCCGCTTCTTTGTTTGCCTGGATCTGGGTATTCATTTTCTTAATAATCGCGGTGCCTGCTGAATGCTGGCGGCATCTTTCCTGTAAGCAGGCGACGCCAAGGGAAAGAGGGAGCTTGTAGAAGACGGGTCTTATCAGGCCGTCTAGATCCAGACACGTGCATGTGCATTTGTTCGTAGGCTTCTGTGGCTAGTTTGCAATTTATCTGAGAGCTCTGTTCTTGGTTGAAGGAAAAGAGGGGTTGGGTCCATGTTATTGGAGAATGTTCGTCTAGGGATGAGGACCATGGAGCCGTTACACCGAGCCTTGGAACGGCTTGGCTTTTCTAAGGGCCTCTAGCACCGACCAGCACTGGGTTTTACGAAGAAATCCGAAATAGAGATAGCCCAGTATACTGGCAGCAGCTTGACCGTTTCTTTTGGCTCCGTCTGGCTCCGTCTGGCTCCGTCTGGCTCCGTCTGGCTCCGTCTGGCTCCGTCTGACCAAGAACTACTTGCGTGCGTGGAAAGGCATTTGATCCTGCTACAACAGGTTTGTTTCCGGCATCATGCTAAATATACATGAGCAATTGAGCAAACAGATACAAGCATGTGTAAGCATATATTAGCTTGTATAAGCACACGACGGGGCCCGTGAGAATAAATGGGTGCAAATTTCCATGCGCCCAGGGCCTTGATGGAGGGTCCGGCTCTGCGGGCGCGCGCCCAAATTTGTCTACATGAGCCGGCCCCATCGCACCGGGCCAACCGCATCCGCTTTTCGGGGTCACTCACTGCGATAGAGTTTGAACGCATATCCGCTATTAATATACTGGTTTTTTCTTTTTCTTTTTCTTTTTCTTTTTAGATTTTTCTTTTTAGATTTTTCCCAGTTGTTCTCTTTTCATCATTTCTTTCATCTTCTGTGTTTTATTATATCTTCTATATTTCCTAATGTATATTTTATTCCGCTTTTATCTCAACTCCATCCCATCGCCACCCAATCCCATATTCTTTTCTTTTTCTTCTTCTTCTTTCTATTCTATTTTCTCTCTTTCTCTCTTTCCCTCTTTCCCTCTTTCTCTCTTTCTCTCTTTCTCTTCTTCTCTTCTTCCATATTCCCATCATTTCTTTTCCCTCGTGTGCTTTGGTAGGTCTTTTTCAGCCCAAGCCCGGCACCCAGGCCAGACCAGACCGGGCCCGCGCGCCCACGGGTCCAGTCTGCGCTACACGCCTCGCGCTCATCCAGCACCTACCATCTTGAACCACGCCCGCCCATCCACGCACACGAAAAACACCCACGAAAAACACCCAAAAACACCCCCAAAAACAAAAACACCCCAAACCATACACACAACTACCATGTCGTTCCTGCCCGAGATCTTCCACAGAAAGTTGGACGCGCTCCAGGAAACGCAGGACTCAATCGTGCTGCTTTCGCAGTGGGTGCTCTTTCACCACCGGCACGCAGCCCAGCTCTGCGAGCTCTGGGCCGAATACGCCTTGCAACCGGGCGCATCGCTGAAAAAGAAACTCCTGTTGCTCTATTTGTGCAATGACGTCGTGCAACAGGCGCGGCACAAGCGTAAGCCCGAGTTTCTCACCGGCTTCGCTGACAAGTTGCCGCGCGTGTTCCACTTTATCCACAGCTCTGTCGACGAGGCAGTGCGGCCCAAGGTCGAGCGGCTTGTCTCCGTGTGGAGCCAGCGTAGCGTGTTCACAAAGCCGCAGATCGCGCTCATGGAATACGCCCTCGTGCTCCTGAAGGACGGTCGCCCATATGACGAGCGGGCCCTGGTCTCAGACGGAAATGCGCCGGCTATCGCCAGCACAGGCCCGCTCGTGGCGCCTGAAATCTCCCCTATAAACAAGGCTTATCTGCAGATGGTCCTGCTCCGGGCCACGGCAGCTGCCAATGTCGCCCAAGTCGAGCTGCAGGCGCTGCTCTACTTGCCCGACGACCCCTCCGCGCTGCCAAACTTGCCCCTGCCGAATATCTACGCGTCTAAGCTTGGCGTGTTAGACAAATTGTGCCGCATGACCGTGCTGACGTTGCACGATGCGCAAAAGGCCCGCCTGGACGTCGTCGCTTTGCTTGCAGAGTTATCGACACTGATCCAGACTGGCGCCCAGCTCGATGCAGAAAACATTGCTACGTTGGAGCGCAAGATCGCCAAGGTGCTGAGCACACGTGCAGAGCTTCTCGACATGATTGGCCATGAACATGGTCTAGTGCACGGACAAGAACTGGTGCACGGACTGAAGCAGGAGCCTGAAGAGCCGTCCCCCGTGTTTGAGACATCCTCCACGCCTGCAAGTAATGATAGCCTCGTGCCTACATACGAAGACACCAGCGACTCTGATTCCGGCAGCGACGCAGAACCCGCCACAAAACGTGCTGCTGAGGAGTCGCGCCAGCCCGATCAGAAGAAGCGAAAGGTCTCCGAGTCCAGCACCTTGTCGGGGACCTCGAAGAAGTCTGTCGCGTTCTCCGAGGAAATTGAGGTAAAGGAGTACGAGCGCGATGAACATCCCAGTTACATGGACATTATGGGCGACCACGGTGCCGGCGACGACGATGACGAGGACCGCGACTCTTTGCCTGTGGACAACTCAGGCTTTGAAATTCGGCACAAGGACGCGGTGGGACTTAAGCACGAGCGTGACGGCAACAACGCACAGCATGCCATGGCCAATAGCGTAATGGCAGCTGACCTGGACAAAGGTGGCTTGATGAGCTTGTTGTCGAAACTTAATTAGTAGGCGCGTCTCTTTCAAGCATGGCGGCAGCTCACAAAAAGGTTTCATTGCGGCTCTCGGTGTGAAACCCAATCCGGATAGTCATGTGCATTTCGCTGCAGGCTCGCTCCAAATCGGTGTTGAAGAAGACGACACGGGCTGCATGGTACTGCTGAGGGTTGTGTGGAAACTGGGCTCGTGTTCAAACTATACAATTCCAACCCCTCGCACTGATGAGCTGGGTTAGGGTAGGTGACACTTACTGACAAAAATCACGGTTTACAATGACCAAAGTTCTTGTTTGATACATAAGTTGGGTGCGCGGGTCTCCTTACTACAGTGACATTACACATACAGAGACATGCAAACACTTCCAAGCGCTCTAGTTTAGGAGTCTCATCAAGTCACTGGTACAACTCACCTCACTCTTGCATGAGCTCGTGTCGCCAAATTCATTCGTTTCAGGGCTTTTCGGTTCCTCGAGACTCGCCTTTCGTGAAAAAACCATATCGGTAGCATGCTCATGTGTTCGTGGCGTGCGTATAAGATACGACCCCGAGTTTATCAAAAGCGACGTCCGCGTTGCGGTTTCCATCGACAAACGAAGACCAGATTGTGCGTAGAATCGACTACGTGGCGGCACGTACGTACACAACTCCTCACTGACAGAGCAGTTCAAACACTCCGGCAAGTCACGAGTGCACTTTCGTTTATACCTTCGGCACCGCAGGCAGCTTGCGCGTGATTTAGTGGGATCAAAAATGTCCAACTCTAGATCCTGAAGGCCCCTGGCGTATATATCGGCATTGTTTTCAAAAGCATGCAGCAGCAAGTTCTTTTTTTTGAATACAAATATGGAGTCTTTCAATCTTCGATCACAAACATTGTTCCTTGGCGTTGTTTTCCGTAGTTGAACCATGAACGTGCTGGTGAAGTCCTTAATTTTTTGTTCGGTAGAATTAGACTCATTTGCGTCGGACCTCGTTATTGTGTTTGGCCGACTTACTAAATCAACTGTAGCTGAATATATCTTTGGGGTCATCTAGTAGCGCCGAAATATCTTCGATGTTGGAATAAAATGCTAGAATGCAAACAAATTTTATGTTGCGGGAGATATTGATGAAAAGCTGAAGAACGCTGGTAAATTCCAAAACGGTGAAGTATGTATTTGCCAATGTTAAGAATAGAATAGCTGTTTTAGGTGAAACGCTCTAGCGGCTGTGGCTTCTGAAACACACTTCTTTCAAGTTATGCTGTGACACAATGTTTAAATTAATGCAATTTGATTATTATGGCCGCTCAACCATACAGAGATTAGCAGCGGAAAAAATGGTAAACGAGGAATTTGGTGATACTTATCGGCTTTTCAGAGACCAGGATAAGCATTTGCGCTAATTTTCATTTTTTTGGTGTGAATAAGAATACTGGTGCTGAATTAAGTTGCACTACATAGGAGTTTAATATCGTACGACGCGATTATGTAAAGGCAAGCACAGCTACGCCCCAGCGCTGGATATGCAGAGAACGCCATTACAGGAGACAGCGCACAGGTCGCGCTCGACAATTCTTCACATGCATATAAGGCAAGTATTCTATGGTGCCCTCCGAACAAATGCCAGTTTGACCAACCTCATAACCGGTCGGCTTTTCCAGATACTACCAGAACGCCCAGACAAGTTTCTACGTACCAAATGCACAAGACGACTGTTTTGAACGCAGTGGCAAAGGCCCCGCTTTTGGTATTGGTTGGGACCTATCTTAGATGATGTGCGCATTATTCCTCCATACATTCTGAGTCCAAGCTCGTATCTTTCCTGCGGCGGAATAGGACGCTTGACGTCTCTGGAATAAGCTTCCAAAAACAGATCCGCAACCTTGCTTGTTGCGCTAGACATACCGGAAAAGTTGCTCGCATCATTTGCTGGCGGTACGTTGCAGGTCTTAGAATTCGATTGCAAAACCTCAGCCTCCTTGTTGCTTGGCGCATTGCTCGTTTTCGTGTATAGAGTTAAATCTGGAAGACAATGGGTGAAACGGGATCTAGCCATTGTCAGCACCTGGTCTATGGAAAGTTTGCTACCCACGTACACCAAATTGCGTGCCCTTGTAAGAGCAACATAGAGCAATCGTGAGATGGGGTTTTTGGTTTGTGCAGGTAGAGTATGCATATAAGGGCCACTAGGCAAAGACCGCCCATGCAAGCACTCCTGCGAGACGTGTCCTTCTGTTAATACTTGTTCGGTCTCTCCAAACGCTTCCTTTGTGTAGTCTTCCTGTAGTAGTTTATCCCAGGAGGCATCATAAGCCGACTGTCCGAGAACAAAGACGATGGGAAACTCCAAGCCCTTTGCGGAATGTATTGTGGAAATAGTTATGGCGTTCCCATTAGGAATGTCGGTGTTAGTGTCGGTATCGCATGACAACAAGAAGTAGTCAAGAAAAGTCATTGTGTTTGGTTCAGGCATCTGCATAAACTTTGAGTATGCGTGGTGGATGGAATTGTTGAGGCCCAGTAAAAACTCTATGGGAGAGGCCCTGAGCTTGGAAGCATCGCCGAGGCGCAAGTACTGCGCAATGCCATCTAAGCCTGATATTCGATGTAAACATGCAACAAGAGCCGTTGGTCCGTAGTCGAGCGGGGAAGAAGCATGCAAGTCGGCCAAAATCTGTCTTTCTCTCTGCACCTGGTTGAGGAAGCCTGCTATTCTGTGAAGGATGGTTTGATGATTCTTGTATAGCGCGGCCACGCCCGGGGCCTTGGGCCCCGCGTGCAGAAGCTGGTCGAAAAGATAGGATTCCAAGAACAAAGGGTCGTGGAGGCCGCGGCCTTTCAAGCTGTCGCTAAATATGCGGGTCACTCTAGAGCGGCCTCTGGGGGCGGAGTCCAAGGTCAACAATAGGGACATCAAGCTAACGCTGGCGCCAGGCCCGCCTGCCACAACACGGAGTGCGTGTTTAAGGACAAGCAACGGCGAGGCAGCCCATGGGGTACCCAGAGGGAGCTTGTGGGCCAATAGGCCGAAGCGCGTTTTCAACATGGCGTGCATTGCATCCGCGGCCTTATTTGTTTTAGTGAGTACAGCAATGTCTTGTAGCCGCACAAGCCCTCCCAGGAGGCAAAGAAGGCGCACAATTTCGTTTGCCACGCGGAGTTGCTCGTCCACGACTCCACTAGAATGCATTAGCACCGGTCTCTGTGCGTAGGCACTGGAGCGGGCGCTTATAAGTCTATGTGGCGCAGCCTGTTGGAGGGCGACATCGACGGCAGCGTCTAGCACTGGCTGCGTGCAGCGGAAAGAGTCTTGTAAGCGGTGGGTGACGACGGTCATGCCCGAAAGTTGTGGGCCGAATGCGAGCATGTCGTCTGGGCGTGCGCCCAAAAAGTCGTAGATGCTCTGGCTCGGATCGCCGGCGATTGTCAAGTGCCGGTAGCGCCCAGACGATCCCGGAGCCGGGTGCTCGACGATGCACCGCACAACATCAGCAAGCGCCGGGTACATGTCCTGGAACTCGTCAACGAACACGGCCTTGTACGCCGCGACGCGCGGGAGTCCCGCCGCCGCCACCGCCGCTCCCTGCACCGCTCCCCGTGTGTTTGTAGAAGATAATGGCGGCGCCGAGGCGGCCGTGCGCATGAGCCGAGTGGCGTCGGCAATCAAGTCGTCGTAGCGCACAACGCCACTCTGGCGGAGGTGCCGGGCTAAGCCGGCCAAGTACGCCGCACTGATGCCGAGACGGGCCGCGGCCTGCGCCGCGGTCTGGCGCCCCGCCAGCATGTCCTGCAACGCCCGACTGAGACGTGCGGGCGTGATGGCGCCGCCAATCGTGTGCCCGCCCTCAAGGCGTACGCGCGGGCCCAGGAAAAAGCCCACTACAGTGCTCCAAGTGGCATCGTCGCAGACGCCCGTCCTCGAGCCGCCGGGGCCATCCGGGCCGCCGTACTGCTCGAGCAAGCCTGCGCAAAACGCATGAAACGTCACCACCTCGACCGCGGTCGCCACGTCCTCGCCCACAAGCCGCGCGAGAGTTGCACGCAAGTCCGCGACCGACCGGTTTGCCATTGAGAGCACTAACACCTCGTCGGGCCGCACGCCTGCGGCAAGCATCTGCGCCACGCGGGCCACAAGCACAAACGTCTTGCCGGACCCAGGTCCTGCGACGATCCGAAAAATCTCGTCTGCGTACGGCGGCCGCATGATGGCTGTGTGTTGGCTCGTGGTCACCTCTAGCGTGTACTCATCGTATTTCGCCTTGGGGTCGGAGGAGGGCGCGCTTTGGGAGGCGCTTTCGGAGGCGCCATCAGGGACGGCCATGGAAGGTGTGCTTCTATTTTAATTCTTTCTTTATTTATTTTTTGAAATTTTTAGGAAGGGAAGGCATGCCAGCGCATTGGCGGCGGGGGGGACTGTTCTTATACACGGAGGGCCGGGCTGGCAACCAGTAGCCGCGACTCGCACGCAGGTTGGTGGTGGGATCGGTGGTCATGGGCATGGGTGAGGGTATCTGGAGGCGGCGCATGCACGGATTACATGGTTCCTTTTTGGTATTTCTGGCGTTATATGACGTGTGTTTCTACAGACTGTTTATTCGTTTGGGGATTTATTTGTATTGAAGTTGCTGTTGATGTTGTGATACTGTTGTGATACTGTTGGGTGGTGGTACTCTAGTACTTTAGTACTCTATTCTCCTCATACCCTTTTACTCTCTTACTCTAGTACTCAAATTTATTATTCGCATTTTCTGGCTATGTATTTACTTGTTCTGATACTCATATATTCATTTTCTATACTTCTTTTGCCCCATATTACCTCTATGACACTAATAACTCTCATAGCCTCAATTGCCTCGGTCATATCTATTACTCTGCTTTTCTTGGCTTCACTACTTCCATAACGTTCATTAACGTTATTGCCTTTATTACATCTGTTCCCTCTTCCTCGATTCCAATTCTTTTGTAATTCCATTCTGTCTTCTCTATTGATCTATCATCGGTTTCCATCGTCATAACGACGATATTTCTGTGTATCCATACTCTGCTATTCCTGCACTTTGTACCTTACCTCAAACATCAATTTTCTCAATTTCCTGAAAAACCATTCATGACTTCCACAATCACCGATTCACGGCCAGCGTAATTCTGAGCTCCGTCCTGGGTGTGTAATGACTTGTAGGACAAAGCAACTCGATAAATAAAAGGATCACCGGCACTCTTCTACGTTTCCTCCTCTCGCGCACATCGCGTACATTCCGAAAACTACATCAACACGACTTTGATCCAGCACGTGAAAATGAGGAGCATCTTTTCTCATCGCCAAGCCCCCATCTGGTTCGTCGGTGAAAGAAAAGAGAGAAAAATCGTAGATCCAAAACGGCATTCGTTCAGTAAAGAACATGAGAGAGTGTTTGCAACCGCGTTCCAGGATAAGAGCTTGGTGTACGGATGTGGTACCACCCTACGGTATCCTTGTCCCTAGGTCGCCATGGTCTGGTCTTCTCCGCAACGGTAATGAGCGCCTCCTACCTTCAGTCTATCTTACCACTACCGGCATCTCCACTCAGGGAGTCTTCGCCGCATGATGAGCCTCTCCAAGCGCTTTCAGAGCAGCAATTGGGCGTGCTCCTGTCACAATTCGAGCAGTTTCTGGACAACCTCCAGCCTTTCCGACAACAGCTCGAGCCCATTGAGGAGTTTCTCCGCCAGTTCGACTCGGAAATAGGTCATCTTTCCGAGTCGCTCCGCGCACTCCAGATTCAGTCCAACGACTTGTCTTCCGGCTTGGACTGCCACCGCGACCTCGTCGACAGACTTAATCCTGTGATCTTGGATCTCGTGGTCCCACCCGCCGTGGCACAGCTGGTGCTCAACGAGCCCATCACCGAGGCGTGGGTCAGTAATGTTCATTTCATTGCCGAGAAACAGCAGCTCATCGAGCGGATCTCGCACGGCGCCAGCGAGCTAGGGTACTCAGACATGGAGATGTTCCGCGAGTTGAAGACAAAGATCGGGCTCTTGGAAGCTAAAGCCGTGGAGCGCGTCCGCAACCATCTCATCGAGCAGATCCGCCTCTTGCGCAGGTCCTTGCATGCGTCGTCACAAGCCGTTCAGAGCCACCTCTTGCTGGTCAAAGATACATATGCCTTTCTCAAGACACGCAGCCCGCAACTCGCAGAGCAGCTCCAGTTGGCGTACGTGTACACCATGAAGTGGTACTACACCACGCGTTTCGCCAAGTACCTACATTCGCTCCAGAAACTCAAGCTCAAAAACATAGACCACCTGTACGTCTTGGGCGGCACTGGCGAGCACCATGAACAAGGAAAAGCAGGATTCTTTGATACAATGGGCGCCGGGTACATGGCGCTGGCCGCGGGCGGCAACTCCCAGACCATGGCGGCTGTGGGACCAGCCGCCCGCGTAACCATGCCGGAGTATTTGCTGTCTGTCGGTAAGCGCATGGCAATCCTCTCGTCTGATGGCGATGCGCTGCGTGCCATCCCGTCTCAGATTGCCGAGACCACACCTTTCGCGTACTGGCTCGAATTCGGATTCCAACAGTTCTCCAATGCTGTGCTCGACAATGTCATTGTGGAGTACTTGTTCGCCGTCGACTTTTTCTATCAAGGCAGCGAGAAGTGCGGGCCTCTCTATATGCCCAATGCCAAGGCAAAGACACTGGATAAAAACAAAGATTGGCTGCATGTGATGTTTGAAGACGTTTTTCGCATGGGCCACTCGTACGCATCATGGCTCGTGTCGAGCCTGCCTCAGTCTATCGGATCGCGTATCACGTCCAACACCAACTCCGCATACGGCACAGGCAGCCCGCACCCGGGCACATGCGACGCCTTTGCCGTCTTGCTCATGATCCGGCTCGTGCAGAAGCAAAACGCGACGCTCCACAACCAGTTGCATATCCCCGTCATGGAGGACTACCACAACTTACTCCTCCTTCTGTTGTGGCCCCACTTCACCCGCATTATCGATTTACATTGCGAGGCGTTAAAAAAGAACATTTTAGGCAAGGGCCTGTTGCTCCATGCATCTGCGTCTCACAGCCATGCGCCAATCCATACCACGCAGCAGTTTGCACAGCTCATGCTGGGCTTGTTCCAGTTAGCATTTGTGGGCGATGATGATGACAAACAGCAGTTTCTGCGCGAACCGCTCGGCATGTGCATCACGCGCTTACGCAACGACTTTGAGGGGGCACTTACTCGTGCCAGCACATACATCTTTGGCACAAGCAAGAGCAAGGCTCCGCAAAGAGAAATGTTCTTGTTCAACAACTACATCCTTCTTGTGACGATCCTTGGCAACGAGTTCGAGGCTTCCCCACATGGGTTCATCCAGGAGCAGGTGAATCATTTCCAACTTCTTTGCGATGCCTACAAGCCCAAATAATGGTGCCCTGGCTTTCTCAAGTCACACAAATCTTGCACGTCAACCCAAACGGTTCAGTTGGGCTTCGCTTCTTTAGCTTAGGTATAGAAAGATGCGCCCATATGAAATGAGGTCGGCAACATAAATACAAATTTGTGTCTATTCTCATTCGATGGTCACTGGCCATTGCTAACTGTATTTACGTCTGTTTATGTTCTCTTATTGCCCCCTTTCCATTTCCCCTCCTAAAATTAAGAAAAAATAGTGACTTCGTATTTATTTTTGATACACCGCTCGCAGTCCTCTCATTCCAACAGCGCTAGCTTCGCTAACATACCACACAACTGCAAGTATGTCAGCACGCCCTCGAGCACGCGCATGTGCACGAAGCCTATCTCTTTTATCACGTCCAAGCGCTTCAGTTCAGAAATCCCCGACAATGTCTTGGCTACACGAAAGGCCAGTGTCACGATATCTATCGCCGAGTAACCTTTATTCCAAAGTGTATCGAGCAAATCCACTGCATCGTCAATGTTGTGGTTGACCACCGCCGCTCCGAGAATTTTCTTCACCACAAGTGGGTGGGGCTGGTCCACAATTTTAAACACATTGACGTCATCAACAAAACCAAAACCAGCAACTGTGCTCTGCAAGTTGTTAATGGCCTGGCGCATGTCGCCCTCTGCAGTAAAGATGAGTGCTTTGATGCCCTCAGAGTTGAACTTCACATCCTCGGCTTTGACCACCTCGAGCAACCGCAGCAACACCTGGTCGTCTGCAAGCTTGTTATACCGCAAAATTGCACAACGCAGCTGGAGCGGCTCGATAATCTTTGACAGCTGGTTGCATGCGAACGCAAACCGTGTGGTGTTCGAGTACAACTCCATTGTACGACGTAATGCCTGCTGAGCACCTGGAGTCATCGAGTCTGCTTCATCCAATATGATGATCTTGTGCCGGCCGGGTGGCAACAGGATTTTCGTCTGCGCAAACTGTTTGATCTTATTTCGCACGACGTCGATGCCTCGATCGTCAGAGGCATTGAGTTCCAACGTAGCCAGGTGATACAATTCTGGTCCCAATAACTCATACGCCAAACAGTGCACAGAGGTCGTCTTACCAATACCGGGCAACCCCAGGATTATCATATGCGGCATGTTGCCGTCTTGCACAATGAGTTTCAACCGCTCGATGGTCTCTTCATTGCCCACTATGTCGTTAAGCTTGTGTGGCCGGTACTTCTCTACCCAAGGGAGCTCGAGCGAAAGGGAAAATTTCAGCATTTTTTCAAAACGCAGCTGGATATACAAGACAAGTAAAATTAGTTTCCCTTTGATGCCCTAATGACTCGCTACGAAGACGCGGTGGATTCGGCGCGAGACGTGGTTGGTCTATGTACAGAACAATGACACATTTATATATCATGAAAGAAAAGAGACAAAGATGTTATGTATGTCTTCTATGTAAATATATACCTCAGCTGTGATCTACAATATAAATTTTAGAAAAACTGAGAAGTTGTTAGACTGTATTTTGCTCTTGATGCATTTTATTATATGTTAGAATGGATGTTTGAATATACCGAGGATTGGGGAGTTAGGAAGGGATTCTTAAGGTTTAAGATTCATTAGTGATTTTTGTTGGACCTGATCAACGTGTTCAAAGAAAAAAAAATGGTTGTGAAGTCTCCCTTTTCCCTCTGTTCAAGTAATGATATTATTATGTGTGAAAAAATGAAAAATATGGGTTGCGAATCATGCTTAGCTTCAAACTTAACGATCCACTACCCCCAATATACTATGAGGGGACACTATATGTAGTTCATAACATAGTCTGTGAATCTCTTATATGCAACAAAAGACATTTCTTATACTAGTATTATTTATTTGTGGTGCATAAAAACAAATAAATTTATATAATGTTGTACCAATCGCTATTGCAATGATCGTTTTCTCATATGATCACGCTTAATTATAACATGTGCGGATACCACAAGGTAATCAAATGACCAACGTTTCATGTCGACTTCCACTAAAATAGCTACATGTATGTATGGTAAGCCTCCACATCATCACGTCTGATTGTGGATCGAAGACTAGTCTCTCGTAATGCCATGAATACAACACTTAAAACAAGACTATCAAAATCCACGGACCCGTTTGAAGAATCGTTTGAATCTTGTTGTTCGGTAGAGTCCTGGTAAACTCCAATCTTGCCTATTTCAATTATTTTATCGCAAAACAGAGGCGCCTTTTTCAGGTCAGCTCGAGAAGCAAGAAATTTACCGAACGGAGGCATGACTTGGGGTACACTATTACTCAAGAAGGATGAATATTCGCTCCGTAGAATTTGACTGTTCATTGAGTTTTTTGGGCATGGAATAGGGTCTTCCAAGTCTGGTTCAAGGATAGTTTCACTTAATCTTCTCAATTTAAAGAGTTTGTCTTTTCTTGTTTCTATGAGATTATCCATTAGTGACACTTGATCCCTATCTAAAACTTGTAATTTGAGTTCAGGATTGTAGCATGTCGGATATGCCACCGCCCGAGAGGTTCCGAACACTCTGAAGCGGGTGCTTTTATAATTGAAGTCGGTAAATGGTCTGAAATTGTGTTGGAAAGCCCAAAGTTTGAATGCTGGGCCATTATCCGGGTAAAAAAGGAACATGTATCTTTTGTAATACTGAAACACTTTAAGCTTGACCGTGCAAAAGTTAGTGAGTTCTGGAACTGCACATTCCAAAGTTCTAGGGCCGTTCGTATACTGAAATGAATCATACTTTTGAAAAATCATGTATGGTGTTTTGGGTCGAAGCACAGACATATATGGTACCCGTATCACCAAAATCGGCAGGCCCTGTGACCTTGAAGTCAGCGACGTATTCACTTCTGGAATTAAAGCCTCCGAGGAAGGACCAGGTGTGACGTCGTCCAAAATGCGGCCATTCTGAGCGGCTGGCCGTTGCGATTTTTCAATTTTGCGTTCCCTTCTTTTGTTGCATCGTGACCTTTTAAATATTTCGTACGCTGTAGTATTTGGAAAAACTAGAGTGTCTCGGCTCCCCTTTTGCAGAGCCACCACCATGATCTTTAGCTGGTTGTATGAGGTAGATTGCCTCTGCATAATTGGATGTACCTCAGGCCCAGAGACCAAAGTGCAATCGTCATCAAGACCATCGGAGATAATCGTCTCCACATTTCTTGAACTGACCAAGTAAGGCGCGAAAGATCTGTAGTTATCTTGGTAATTTTGCGCAAGACGAAGACCATTTGCTTGTTGGACTTCGGGGATGATAGTCTCTGATTCTGAAAGTGCCACCGAATACAAACTGGAGTTACCTGAAGCAGACAGACTCCGATTGTTAGGACCATGAGTCTGCCTGATATCTGGCTCTATATTAGAATAGGAGACAGAGCCTGGGGTAGAGAACAAGATAGGTTGCGAGCTTGTACCCGTATGTCTAGCTATTATATTTTGCATAAATAAAAAAGGCGAACAGAGAAGTAGATATATGCCGAAGAACAATAATTCCTGACAAGTCTTCGCTACAGTAATAGGGTATTTGTTCAGAGTAGCAATATTTATCTTCGCACGAGGCTCGGCGCCTCGGGTATAAACATTATTTGTTACTGGTTGATAAGACTAACGAGCGGTGGTGAGAAGGACGATATAATTTCGCGCGAGGCGCACACCTACTTTGTGTGCACGCCTACATGAAGGGTGAACAATTGATTTCCGGAGAATAAAGTTAAAGCAGGGTAATAAGGAACTGATATATTTCACGAGAGTCTACCAATAATACTCCGCCTCTTATTGGTATTCCTATATGTATAATAGATACACGAATATATGTGTGTCCAAGGGAACCCAAAATTCATTTCCCCACCGTTTGATTCGTGTGCGCATCCGAAAATGCCCCGCCTCTTTTGTCACCAGAGGCACAGCAACATGCATATACCTTACTAATTCCAAAAGACCTATCTAAATAGGAGTGCGTCATCTATTCCCGATATCCGATATCCCATATCAGCTAATAGTTTAGGATGTCGTGTGCCAATACTCATCGAACCTACGCATCAATCTACAAATACGTTTTTGTAATAAAAAAGGGGACCATAGGAGCCGCCCGCATATCCGTGAGAACGAAACTCTAGAAAAAAAATCATAGGTGTCTTCAGAATCGCAGCAACCATCAAACGATGACATCTGAGGCACATTGATGTATGAACCTACTCCAGAAATAGCTAAATTATTGTACAGGAAGATTTTGCATCTCCATTTTACTCTTTGTAGTTGCAAGATGGGTATCTTGTTGCGGAGGTCTGCCAGCCCCAGCGTACAAATTCGTCGACGAACTGCGCAGAATCATCACTTGAGTCGCCAATTTGAAATCATAAGTTTTACGAATACAGGAACGGTTGCGAGCATCCACGGTCGAGTCTAGATGTACCAAATGATTACACCCCTGCACAGCCAGTCTTCTTAATCTTCAGATCGGTAGGTCGCGTGCGCTTCGGCATTTCCGAGAAACAGAGGTGGTGGTTTCTCTTTGTTAAGGGTGTTTGCTCAGGTTATTTTTTGGCTTTTTCTAGGTTAATCTGAATTTTGCATATGAATTCAAATGTATAAGTTTGGCACCAAAAGATTCGGATTCGGGCGCATTTCTAGTCTGCTAGCCCAACAAATGTTGGATCCCTTCATTGTGGGCCTCATTTAGATGTCAACAATCTATAAGAGTAATACTTTCAAGTGAAGATATACAGTTAGTGATTGGAGCAATTCACTATTATACGCTTTATCGAGTGTCTAGTGTATGCTGGAGCCAGCAATGTTTATGTTGCTTGCCGAGGACCCTACTACGATTCTCGGCATCCTTGTCATCAATCACGTTTTTGCGATTGGGTCAAAACTCAAGTCTAAAAACACTTTCAAGAATGAGTACCACTTTTTAATTACATGTAAGTGAAACGTGAGATGACTGTGAGACGAGTTTAAAGCGAGAACTGGCCTCTGAAATGACGCATACCCATACCTTTAATACTCTTCAATAAGTTTCAATGTACAATCTTCAGGTTTTTTGATTGGACTTCTGCACCAAGATATAAATGCTGAGTTTTCCCTGCGAGGAAATACCCAAAAAGTATGTTTCATCCGACAAGATGAAAGCGGACTCCATGAGTCGCACAATACCGAGATATATATATGATGCAGAATGTACTTCAGATCCTGCAATGTGATGCCAAGAATTCAAGACTTACCTCGTTCGGGAAAGGCTTCTGGTGTACCTGTCAGTCGCTTACTTCACCGACCGAACAATGAATTAATACAATCTTTTCTACCAATTCCAACAGACAAAAGTAGCTGATTAACCATATCCAATCGTAAAAAAAAGCCCACGTCCCCACTTCCTTCTCTTTTAACAACAATAGCAGTAACAATATGAAGAATCAAAAAGTTTCCGTGCGACTGAACGTAGAATAAATAAAGAAAAACGAAGAAAATCTTCAGTATCAGTCGAGACAGGCACCCCGGGTCACCGCAATTGGCATCTCTGCCTGCACATGGGAAATCTCATGGCCATCGGTATCGTGGTTAATAACTCGAGCTCTCAGTTCCCAGGGCACATACTTACGAAGCCGCAGATGTCGCCGCTAAGCCAGGACTCAGGTGATCCTCTGAGTGGAGCCCAGTACCCATCAGTCGATGCAGGTGAGGGGGAAATCAAACTTCCCGACCATAAACTTTCAAACATGACCAGTCCATCATACCCATGTGGGAATGAAAAGAGCCTGGCAAAGGACAGACGTCTCCCGCTAATGGCATACACGTACTTGATAATTCTGTTTGGCGCCATATGTGGCGTGTTGGCGCGAAAGGGCCTCGTGCTGCTCACGACGTATAGTGGCTCATATTTAGAAGGCGTCGTATGGGCGAACTTTGTAGCGTGTCTTGTCATGGGCATGGCGACAGAGTCTAGCAGTACGTGGTCGCTCTTGGTAGACGCCCCAAACCTGCCATATGCGTCCAAGGGCACAGTCCCTCTTTATGCGGGTATCGCCACTGGGTTCTGCGGCTCATGCTCGAGCTTCTCCAGTCTCATACTAGAGGCTTTCTCGAAGGGCGCCAACATTCCACCAGACACGGCCGATTATCCGACCACAGGTTACGGCGTTCTTGCTGTCATCCAGGTGCTCACTATACAATTGGCTGTTTCTGTGGGTGGCTTCCGTGTAGGTGCCCATATAACAAGGGGCATTGAACGATACAACTTCGTCTTCGGCCTCACCACCTATGGTGCCGTGGAATCGGTTATGGCATTTCTTGGGATCTGTATGTACATCGCTATCATTGTGCTTATCATCACGCAAGACGATGGGGCGTGGCGCTCGTGGACATTCGCGTGTCTTTTTGCTCCATGGGGCGCATACGTTCGGTTCTGGCTTTCACGACATTTAAATCTGCGATACACAAGATTCCCGTTGGGCACGTTCGTTGCGAACGTGGGTGGTACCGTGCTCTTATCCACCTTTACGTTGTTGAGCCGCGGAAAATCCAATATCTCAAGCGCATTGCCAATCGTCACCAGTATGTTAAGTTGCCATGTCCTTGCAGGCTTGGTAGACGGCTTTTGTGGTTGCTTGACCACTGTATCCACGTTTGTCGTAGAACTTTGCGCGTTGCAAGTTTCGAGTGGATACATTTATGGCTTGTTCTCGATATGGGTCAGCTTTATAGCCATGCTACTTATATTAGGCTCCTACAATTGGAGCGTGGGTTTCACTTCTTCTGTCTGTTGAACGTGCAATTTATAGAATCAAAAAATGTACAGATTTCATTCCTGGATGACCACTAAGCCTCTGCCGATACTTTTGTTTGTCTCTGCTTTGAATTTGTGACTAGCCAATTGTTTTTTTTTATTGCACATAATCTGTCGAAAACGTCATTCATTTATTTGCTAGGGAGCTGCCACACGCTTCCGAACTTTTCGCCAAATATTTCCCCCATCACTTCACGGTTTTTGTATCTTCTCGCTCTTCCGGTTTTTTTTCTTCGGTAACACCTTTCTCTTTCTTTTCTCTCCCCGTCCTATTGGCACAGATGTCTTGACAAACCGGATATTAGTTTTCTCATAAACCAGCCCGGCATTGTCTTCGAAAAGACCAGAGAGCCATGGTACCACCACGTCCTGAACATTATCGTTCACAGCATCAAATAAAACCTTGCCGTCAGCCCAACTTTCCTCAAGAGACAAAAATCCCACATTGTCGGTTTTTAGCACTACCGATAGTCTGTCCATGGCTCCTCGGGGCAACTCTACTAGCTTCACTCTATCCAGTGCCGATCGCGATGCAGCATATGTAAGTAAGGGGAAACAGCTTGTTAGTAGCGTTGTACCAATGTCTGATTTTGCTACAAAGACATATTTCACGTATCCCGACATAGGATGACGTGAACCTTTGTTCTTTTGGTCCTTTTGGTTCTTACCTAAGAGCTTTGCCCGGTTGGGCTTGGCTTGCTCCTCTAATTTCTTCACTGTAGAATTGAACCCGATGGTAATTTTTCCAGCCACGTCAGGCACAGGTATGTGCTTATTCTTATTCATGTGCTTCATTTCCAAGTAGTTACCATAGCCGGAAAGAACCTGGGTCAAGTATTGCAAGATTATCTCGGACGCCGACTTTTCGACAGTCGGCCATTCAGTGCCTTTAGTGAACGGATTTTCTAGTAACGGTTTGAGTATATCGCGCTTCTTTTGTTCTATATCTTTAATAGACCCTGCCCCCGGTACGACCTTTGACATATTGATGTATGGCTACGTTTAATGCTAAATAAGTTCAATGAAAACGAGATGAGACCAATATATATGCAGGATATGCAGGATCATCCCGTGGGGCGCTTCTTTATGTCCATGATTATATACCACCTTATCATATGTTTTTGTGCATTCATTATAAAAATAACAATGGGTATCCCCATATCTTTTTTTAGTTATTGTATAAATCTGTTTAGTTCTCTCCTTTCTTCTCCTCGTTCTTTTTCTCAGTAGAGTACAGGGGGGAGCCAGGTGAATATGAAGGTGAACCTGGCGAGTATTGTGGTGAAGTTGGCGAGTAACTTGGAGAAGTTGGTGAGTACTGCGGCGACGTGGGCGAGTAACTGGGCGAAGTTGGTGAGTAACTTGGCGAAGTCGGAGAGTACTGTGGAGATGTTGGTGAGTAACTTGGCGACGTTGGCGAGTAACTTGGTGACGTTGGTGAGTAACTTGGTGACGTTGGTGAGTAACTTGGTGACGTTGGTGAGTAACTTGGTGACGTTGGCGAGTAACTTGGTGACGTTGGTGAGTAACTTGGTGACGTTGGCGAGTAACTTGGTGACGTTGGTGAATAACTTGGTGACGTTGGTGAGTACGTCGGGGATGTTGGCGAGTATGTTGGCGAGGTGGCGCCATAAGCTGGTGACGTTGCGCCACCGTAACCTGGGGATGTAGATCCAAAAGAGAATGGAGAAGTTGGAGAAGTCATAGATGATTGTCCTCCGTAAGATGTAAGAGATCCAGAGGCATCAGAGACATTTGCTGTATGAATTGGTGAAAATCCAGCACCTTCCTCAAATTGAATCTTGTCATCTTCCATCTCATAATCTCTATAAGGCGTTGCTCCACCATCATTTTGACCCGAAACTCCCAAGTCTGAGCTCACACTAGCATTTTGCAACATCTTTTCATCAACCATTACATCAAATGCACCCGTACCTAACGGGGGCATTTGACCCAAGATGACATTCTCTGAAATACCACGGCAGTCATCAAGTTCAGCGGCTGCACCAGCTTCCAACAAAATTTCAACAGTCTCTTCAAAAGAACAACGCATCAAAGCACCTGTTTCAGCTCTATTGATACCGTGACGAGTGATAGCCATCAAGTGACCGCGGGCCGTCATCACATCAACAAGTAAAGCCATGTGTCGGTAGTTCACATAAGAACCGTCAAACGCAATAACGTTAAGAATCTCCTTGAATAAAGCGGTACGAGTAGCCTCAATACCGAGCACTGAAAGAATTTCGATGAAGTTATTCGAGTAAGTTCTGGATGCGTCGACACCAGGAACAGTAATAACCTCTGCCAAATTGACACCATCTGTCTCCAAAACCCACTCTTGCTTCTGCAGGAACTCTCCATCGGCATCTGGCGTGCTCATCTTGTGTTGCATCATGAAAACTCTCGTAATACCTGGGATACCACGTAACGAGATTGTTTCGAGCATGTGGGCTTCGACTCTCTTTAAAATCTGATCTTCTTCATGATCACCTTCTTCTTCTAACTTAGGATCACGAATTACACGACAACGAATGATTAACTTATCTGCAGTGTCATCGGACCAAATTACAAATAAATCTTCGCCAAAGTTCTGAGAAATCTTTTCCGCAACTTGAGCCATCGTCAACTGTTTGTCTAACATCTTGGCTCTGTCTAGCTCTAGACGTAGTAACCATGGTGATTGGTTGTCAATAGTCTCTTCGACCTTTTCGTCTGGAATAGCGAAATAAGCCTCAACTGTATCGTAATCCTCTTCAATGACAGTACTTCTTGGATCAGGGTCATAATAGATTTCTGTCGAAGACGTCACATTCTTCAAAGTAGTATGTTCAATTGCAGATTGAACAACCTTTGCCTTTTCAATATCAGCCGCAATCTCGGGTTTCAAATAAACGGTAAGAGCGGGTGTTTTGATATTTTTAGCAACGTTCAAAATTTCCTTAAGACGAGGAACACCGAGAGTCACATTCTTAGAAGACACACCAGCATAATGGAAAGTGTTCAAAGTCATTTGAGTGGCAGGTTCACCAATGGATTGAGCAGCAACTACACCCACCATTTCACCGGGGTGAACAATGGACTTTTGAAATTGAGATTCAATTTCGCCGCAAACCCATTCGAAGGAAATTCGGTTAAGCTTGAACTCTTCGATAACACGACGTGCAGCCAATCTAGACCTTAGCAAACACTGGAAAAGTAAAGTAGCATTTTCTTGAGCCTCCTTTATGAGTTCGGTTTTGCCACGAAGAACAAGGAGCTTTGTACAGAGTACTTGAATACCTTCGACAATTTCTTCTAATCTCAAGTCTGAAGCCTTTTGACGTCCACTGTGGAAAATTTGTTGAGCATTTTGAATGATACGACGCAAGTTGACAGGCAATGGCCAATTGTAATCACCATTGGGGAATACAACCTCTCTCAAAAACTTACGGTCCTTAAGCAATTGATCATATTCTTCATCCAATACCTTTTGGACGGTAACATCACCCTTGATCTGTTTGCCTGATTCCAACAAAGACTCCAGGATGGACTTTGAAGGATCTAACACATCGATTCTGTAGCGCTTTTCAAAGGCAGCATCTGAACCTGGAATAGTGTCAACGGATTGTTTCTCAACAGAAGTGGCATCAATACCGTCTTCACCGTAGACAAATTGAATGATGTCTCCCAATGAGTTTCTAGTGGTACCATCGTAATGAACCATGATATCCTCCAACGCCTTCACCAAACGACGTTGAATATAACCTGTCTCTGCGGTCTTAACGGCGGTATCAATAAGACCTTCTCTTCCAGCCATTGCGTGAAAGAAAAATTCTTGTGGTGTTAAACCTCTGAGATAGGAATTTTCCACGAAGCCCTTAGATTCTGGTGAGTAATCGTCCTTAGTAAAATGTGGTAGAGTACGGTCGCCAAATCCGAAGGGGATACGTTTACCCTCAACAATTTGTTGACCCACACATGCAGACATCTGAGATATATTGATGAAAGAACCTTTAGAACCCGAAGTTACCATCTGTTTGACATTGTTCAGATCCTTTAAGTTCATTTCAGCGGAGCGACCCGCGGTATCACGAGCCTGATTAAGAATACGTGAAACGTTGTGTTCGAACGATTCTCTCAATGTCATACCCGGCTCAGGCTCCAATTTGTTCTGTTGTGCATCCACAATAATCTCTTGCACTTTTTGTTTTGCCTCCTGAATTGTGGTTGTAACATTCCGCATGGTATCCTTGTCAGCAATCGTATCACCGATACCAATAGAGAACCCATTGTGCAAAAGCCAGTAATTGACAACCTTTTGGATGGAACTAAAGAGCTGTGCACAGACCTGTGGCCCTTTCTCTCTCATGACAGTGTGGATCAAGCCACCACCTGTAGCACCAACCGTTTTTTTGTCCACTACTCCGAAGATAATCTCACCGTCAACAACTAACATACCCAGATCCTTAGGACTAAGCATGTCTCTACCGTCGTCGAATCTTTGCAAGTGAATACCCTTGGGAATAGCCATAGATAGCAATTGCTTACCTGACCATAAAGGTTTAGGTTTAAACACTGCCGGAGGAGGAATGACGCCGTCCCAATTAGGGATCCAGTACAACATGTTCATCACCTGTTCATACTCTATGAAGCTGTCACGCAACGTCATTTTACGGATTCCACACAAAGTGTCCTGCACAATTCCCATGACAGGTTTGTTCGACTGAGGCGAAACGATTTGCAAAGGCACAGCGCAAATCTGAGACATCTCTGCACGTGTCTCCGGAGACTGCGGTACGTGCAAGTTCATCTCATCACCATCGAAGTCAGCATTGTACGGCGATGTAACGGATAAATTCAACCGGAATGTGGAGTAGGGCATGACCTTGACTCTATGTGCCATCATGGACATCTTGTGCAAAGATGGCTGACGATTGAATAAGACAGGATCATCGTCCATAAGGTGGCGCTCAACCTTCCAACCATATTGCAACGCAATATCGCCGGCACGCTTGTTGTACCTTAAGTCAATACGATCGCCTGTGTCTCGAATGACGTACTTCGCACCTGGGTGTTCATTCGGTCCATTACGCACATACTCTGTCAACTTGTGAATGTTGTATGGTGTGACTACCTCTGGATATGACAAAGTCCTTGCGATGGATATGGGTACTCCGACCTGGTCAAGATCAAGGTTTGGGTCACCTGAAATGACCGTACGTGCAGAAAAATCGACACGCTTACCCATTAAATTACCACGCAAGCGACCCTCCTTTCCCTTCAAACGTGCACGAATGGACTTGATTGGACGACCCGTCTTCTGGAGCGCCTGTGGCTGACCGGCGATGTCGTTGTCCATATACGTTGCAACGTGAAACTGCAACAAAGCCTCGAACTCACTAATAACATGCTGAGGAGAGCCATCAATCTCAAGACGCTGAACGTTGATGTTCGCCTTTAAGATGTCCGCTAATTTGAAAGTCAAGTCATCCTCACCACGTGCAGTGTCATTGAACGCAATCAGCGGACGAACAGGCGGTGGAGGCACAGGTAACACCGTGATCAACATCCACTCAGGACGGGCGTAGTCCTCATTGAAGCCCAACTTTTGACAGTCCTCGGGACCAATGTGGCGAAACACACTCAAGATCTCCAGCGGCGTCAACAAGCGACGTTCTGGTTGCTCACCTTCGTCATAGGACTTATTCTGTTTCCATGTACCCCACAATTTGAGACCATCGCGGCGAACAGTGGGCTGCGTGTGGCCACACCCACCTCTTCCGGCAGTTACCTGACCCTCATCGTTGATGGTGTCAGCCTCACATACCATTTTGGTCTTACACACGTTCCACACGGCATTGAAGCGCTTTTTAGGGTCGCGGATGCGAATTGCCTGTGCCATCAATGGGTTCGCGTCCTCAACAAGAATTTTACCGCAGTGCATACATACGCACTCACATACCTTCTTGATTTTGGCGATGAAGCCAATGTGAAAAACGGGCTTGGCCAACTCAATGTGTCCGAAATGACCAGGGCACTCTGCCATGTCCTCACCACAGGTCTGACATTTGAAGTTACGGTCAATGGAGCCCAAGCGCGGGTCGTTAAGACCTCCATCGCGGGGTTTTTTGGTTGTCTGGTCCATGGTCTCCGGATATTCGATCTTCGCCACCGAGATGGCCCGCACTTCTTCAGGCGATAACAAGCCGAATTGTACCTGCATTGTTAGCAATATGTTGGGGTGGTGATGCTACAAAGACCTGGTGCCTGGGCACCGGCCAAACTATATAAACATTGGAAAGAACATACCTCTTTGACGGACCGGAGCGGCGCGCTGGAGTACGGGAACTGACGACTCATTGAAAGACTTGGTTAAAATTTAAATGTGACTTGGGGAAAACACGTGGTATAATACACTGTTCCTCGAGTGCAATTATAACGAGGAACTGGAAATGACTTCAGCAGCGGAGCTCGTTTGTCAAAAGAAAAAAATGCAAAGAGTGCCTCGCACAGCGGGTGCTTTGAGTCTGGTAAGATGAAGAGTTTTTTTTTGTTTTTTTGGGGGTATTTTTGGGGATATTCGATATGGGGATGGGAGTCTTGTCGACGGTCAAGAAAAAGCTATCTGCGAAGAGAAAACTTTTATGGACGGGCAACAGTGGGACAAAATGACACGAGCTTAAACCTCAGACAGCCTATGTGACAATACCTGGGAGATACGGCGGTGATTTGGCAGAGACGGCGGTAATTCGACGAGGTTTGAAAGACTACCGGTGGAGATCCATTACGAAGCTTAAGTCGAAAAAAAACGTTGGATGTGGCGAGCGTTTCATGCCCAGGTTTACGCCTACTGACAGCATATGAGAAACCTTCCGCGTATACGTCATACCAGTGTTGGTCTGGTGCAAATAGAAAAAGCTAAATCAAAAAAAAATGGGTCCCAGAGTCTGATTCAGGTCAGCAAAATGTATACGAGGAAAATCTTTGCTATGACGGTGGCACACACCAAATAATTTTGTAGACTTTGCTAGGCCCCACGGTGAAGACAAACATAAATGAGCACCCGTGTTTTGGATATCCTGCATTCATTCTGGCCGCGTCCCTGCTCACAGTTCGCGGCTCGCGGCTCGCGGTCCGATCATCTGGGGAACCCTCGGCTTATATCCCTTATTAACCATACTGGAACCAACCTTCTTAGATTTTAATTTTGCGCCATCGCTGCTTTTTACGGTCTGTTTGCTTTCTTTGAACGTGTGAATATTCTGCGTACATCTCTCCAAATACCACCACCACATATGTCCAGACTCACCGGTTCAAATCACACTGTTTTAGGTGCACTTCTTTTAATCCAGGGTGACCCAAGATGTTTTCGCAGGGCTAGTTCTGACGAAATGATATCGGAACTTCCAGGCCCTTTTACGTCAATCGTTAAGCCTTGGTATTCACATTTGCTTCATTTCATGTATGTGAGTATTCTTAAATCTTTTTTTTTGACATTTTAATCTTTCTTTTGAGCTTTCTTTTGGCGTTCTTCAGCTCGATGTGCAGTTAAGCAATAGTACATCACCACCCTGACCTGAGCAACAATGAATTTTCCGTAGACATAAACCAGACCACCCATAAACCCGAATTTCAGTAGCATTGTACCTCATTATATTATATCTATTTCAGAACGTACAATCAGATGTGTTGTATATGGACATCTGCTATGCAAACCATCAGTTTAAGATGTCTTATTCCATCCGACCTAACTCTTGGACCATGCTTATCATCAGTCCTTGAAGAAATACTGAAGCTAAAATCGGTGAAATCGGAAGCGGGGGAAAAAGGGAATTTGTCCAAAACTAGAAAGAACGAAAAAGGAACAGAAATTAAGCGACTATTCCTCTATAAACACGTACTCTTAGTTGATATCCTTTCTTTCAATTCTTTCTTCTTTTGGATTCTCTAATCTCACCCTAGAGAATGCGGGTCCAAACTCAGGACCTTGTCGCAAATATCGCAATGATTTCGTAAATTTGATGCACACGTGGCATTGCCGTATTACTTTGGCATGGCAACCTCTCAAGGAGAACACAGCAACACAAATTTTGTTCGCATACGGCAAGTTGCCCCGCAATTTTTGGTCACGTGACCCCTCGCAAAGATTTCGCAAAGTTGCGTTTCTCGCAAAGATTTGCGTGCGGCTTCATGGCGGAAAATCCGGGGTAGCAGCTGACATACAGTTGCCAATATTCAGACAACCCCCGCTTCTCCCAGGGTATATAATGGCCTGGATTTTTCGCCATCATGCCAAGTTTTGTACTCAGAAACCTCTATCGTTTGCATTACCAATAGCAAACCATTGTTCTTTTTGAAACCCTGAAATATGACTACAAATACAATCTGGTGGAAAGACGCCTCTGTATACCAGATTTGGCCAGCTTCCTACAAAGACTCTAATGGCGACGGTGTCGGTGACATTCCTGGTATTATCTCAACTTTAGACTACGTGAAAAACTTGGGTGTTGATGTCATTTGGTTGTCGCCAATGTACGACTCCCCTCAGGATGACATGGGATATGATATCTCCGACTACGAGAGTGTGTACCCCAAATACGGAACCTTAGAGGACATGGACACCTTGATCTCCGAAGTGCATTCCCGTGGCATGAAGTTGATTTTGGATTTAGTCATCAACCATACCTCGTCTGAACACAAGTGGTTTCAAGAGTCCCGGTCTTCCAAGACAAACCCTAAAAGAGATTGGTACGTTTGGAAGCCTGCCAAATATGACGAGCAGGGAAACAGGCATCCACCTAACAACTGGATCTCTTACTTCTCCGGATCTGCATGGACGTATGATGACCTCACAGATGAATACTACTTGCGTTTGTTTGCCCTGACACAACCTGATCTCAACTGGGAAAACGAAGAGACCAGAAACGCCATATACAAGTCGGCTTTGGAGTTCTGGTTCAAGAAGGGTATCGATGGTTTCAGAATCGATACTGCAGGCTTGTACTCGAAAGTGCAGACATTTGAAGACGCCCCCATTGTCTTCCCTGACCAGGAGTGGCAACCTTCTCAGAAATTCCATCAGAGCGGACCCCGCATCCATGAGTTTCATAAAGAAATGTTCGACAAAATCACTTCGAAATACGACGCAATGACTGTTGGTGAAGTTGGCCATGCTGAGCGTGAAGATGCATTGAAGTATGTGAGTGCTAAAGAACGCGAGATGAACATGATGTTTTTGTTTGACGTGGTCGACGTTGGTGCGAATGAGGCCGATAGATTCCGCTTCGAGGGATTTACTCTTTCTGACTTTAAGAAAGCGGTGGAAAACATGAGTTCATTTGCTGAGGGTACAGACGCATGGGCGACTTGTTTTTTTGAGAACCATGACCAACCTAGAGCAATCACACGTTTTGGTAACGACAGTTCTAAGTTCCGCTCTAAAAGTGGCAAGATGTTGGCCACGATGCTTACATCATTAACAGGTACTTTGTTCATCTACCAAGGTCAGGAAATCGGTATGACCAATGTTTCTCAGGACTGGGATATCTCAGAGTACTTGGATATCAACACAATTAACTATCATTCAGAGTACATTAAAGTGTACGGTAACAAGGACATGGGCAAATTATTGAAAAATATTAATTTAATGGCTAGAGACAATGCCAGAACACCAGTTCAGTGGGATGACTCGGAAAATGCTGGGTTTTCCACTGGAAAGCCGTGGATGAGAGTGAATGATAATTACAAGGAGGTCAATGCTGCGTCCCAAGTCAATGACCCAGACTCCTTGTATAACTTTTACAAGAAGGCATTACAAGTTAGAAAAGCCCATAAAGATCTTTTAATCCATGGCACTCTCGAAATTTTGGATTTCAATAACGAACAAGTTTTCTCCTTCTACAAAAAAGCAGGAGATAAGACTGCCTACGTTGTGTTGAACTTCACCAAGGACGAAGTTGACTTCAAGCCTGCCGCCGAAGGTAAATTGGTGCTCACCAACGAAAAAGACCCAAAGGAGAGTGTGTTATCCCCATATGAGAGTAGGATCTACATCATTTAAAAATCCATTTATAGATTGAAAATTTCGAAAGTATAGAATCATAATTCTTTTTTTGAAGCTTGATCATAACGTTAGCTCAGAAACTTTGGTCGGAGGGCAAGACTATAAAAGAATCTGAGCGATCATCTCCACAGCTGGAGCACTAGCTGCTCGTACTTCGTCAAGGTCAGCAACCACATCATCCATATAGAACCCAGCGAGTACAACAATGTAGATAAGAATCAAAATAACTCCCTTAAAGTAGTTTGATTTACCTTCAGCGTATACGTATGTGAAGAGGTAAATGGACGCGAGCGTGGCCACCACATCCCAACGAGGAAATATGAGCGGAAAGATCATATCGATATTGGTGTACCCCTTTACCACGGAGTACACAACCAAACTTGGAATTTGAATGAGTACCACTTGCAAAGCATAAGCGCTTCCGATTTCCATAGACAAAGCAACATTGCCTCCGACAGCAAAAGAAATGGCATTGACGAATTCGGTAGTGTTTGGCACAAGCGCAAACACTGTCAACCCCAAGAACTTCGGATTGATGGGAAAGTTTGAAAGTACAGCATCCACATTGTCAACCAAGATTTCGGCAATGATAGCATAGAGAATAGTTGAGCCTAACAAGATCACCGAAGACTTTGTGTTAGACCAATTTGGTGCATCGTGACCTCCACCATCATCATTCATGGTTACATCGGCCTCGGAATCCTTAATTATCGGGTCTACAGAAGCCAGCTTTGCAGCTTGATGTCTTTTTCTTGGTCCATCAATGGCTGGCGACGAGAGACCAGACCTTAGTACCTGGGGGATATGAGAAGAGTGCTCGTGGCGAGAACTAGAATGAGCCTTTGCAACTGAAGTTTGATCCAAGCTCACAATGCTAGGAGATCTCCAACCATTGTTATCTTTTCTCGTTTGTGCAGCCTGCTGCTCGTGAGAATTAGTGGCCCAAATCAATGAAGCGTGAGTTTTCAAAGTGAAGTAAAGACCACAGACGTATGCAATAAATAAAGCAAGCGCCACGAGCATGGAGAAAGGACGAAGCACATTGTAATATAAAGCATCCAAGTTTAAGCTAGGTTGGGTAAACTGACAAGTGGAGCTATTAGGACCATCAGCGTGATTATAATCGCGGCAATGGATTTCGTAAGTCCCATACATCTGGTAGAACAATGACGGTGCAAACATGACTAGCATTGCGAAAAGAAGCATGGTGGACGAGACGCCCGCCGATCTGGGGTTGTAGCGTTGGGTTTTTCTTTTAAGAGCTCCACCGCACATGGAAAGGCCTGGCAAAAGCAAAACGCCGCCCAAAATAGACCCGATCATGGAGCCCTCCACGAGCTTGCCCTTTGACTGATTCAAAGCCACACAGTACAAAAAGATCTCCACTATAGTTGAAAAGAAGGCATTAATCACAGCACCCACGCCCATGGACGACTGCGCGGAAATAGACGCGACAGCCTGTCCGATAAAATAAGCCAATGGGATAATGGAAAACAAACAACCACAAAAGAGGAAGGAAGAGTCTGTGTACCATGTGTCCCACTTGAGGCCCTCCTTCAATAGATAGTAGTCGAGGATAACCAAAAACACGACCAGAAGCAAGTTGAAGAAAAAAATGTTCGTTCCACCCAAGGTGTACTTGTAGTAGTGGAGCCCACAGCACCTATACGTACAGAGAATGATGGACTGGTTTTTAGGCTTTTTGGAAGCAACGACCCTCTTGTAATAATCCTTTTCCCTCTCAAAATGAAGTGCCAACGGTCTTCTACGCACGTGCTCGCAGAGAATCTTGTTGAGGTTAGCAATGGGGATGGTGAAGACAAAGAGCCAGCAAAACGCGGCAATAAGAAACGACACCGGCTGCAAGATGCCGTAGAAGATCAAATAGAAGGCAAGTCTGCCAGAGGACCAGCTGCCGCGGCCAAAGAACCTGACCTTTACATCGTTGGACTCCGAGTCGGGCAGCGAGCCCTCGGGAAAGGCGCGGACATCGTCGATGGCGCTGGAGGCCTGGCATTCAGCTGCTGACGCGTAGGCGTCTCTCCACGGGCGCCCCTTGTGGTCTTTGAGTAAAGGCCTGGACTCTGCATTAGTCATGCGGCGTGGAGGGGCGAAGAAAAGGCGGCCCTCTTCTTCGAGGCGCCAGCGGTGAAACTCCGAGATGGAGCGCCCGTCCAACTCATCCTCGTCTAGGTAGTTTTCGTCCTTGTTGAGGAGCACGAACTTCCCGAACGGGAAGAGCCAGTACTTACCCAACTCCACGAGTACGCGCACATACGGCCTCAGCGAGCGATGCCAGGCAAACCCTGAGCACACAAGCACTACGACGGCGCTCGCGAAGCATAGCACGCAGAGAAGAAGCCCGAACGTGCAGCTCCAGATGAGGTTCGACGCGTACACACCAATGAAAATGGGGCTCGTGGGCCGGCGTGGCTCGAAGTCGTGGATGTCCTCGTCGGCTCGCGCCACCACCGAGCGGTTCTTCTTGTAAATCGACGGCTTCCAGATCTTGATGCCGAACGGGTGAGTCAGGTTGATAGCGTTCTGGCGGTCCTTCAAGTTGAGCGACTCGAGCGTGCCAGATGAAGATGTCGAACGCACTGAGCTGGCATCGCTGTCGCTGTCGCCCTCACCCTCGCCCTCGCCCTCGCCTTCATTCTCAACTTCACCTACGCCTTCATCCTCATCATCGCTATTGCCGTCGCCATCGCCGTCGCCATTTCTATTGCAGTCTCCATAACTCCTACCAATGCCGTCGTTACCGTCGTCATCTCCATCGACATTGTCGTCACATGCGAGCGGCCCTGTAGAAGCCTCGCGCTCGCCATCGATCTCAAGAATTGGCTCGGAGCGCTCGACAAACACTTTTCTCGACGACACGCACCCGAGCTCATGGTCCGCCGCAAGCAGCGCCGCGGGGGTCTCGGGCACACGCGGTCTCTTGGGCAGCTTCTGCTGGCAAAAGTCGCGCAACGCATCCTGATACCCGTTGAGGTACTTCTTATCATGCTTGACATAGATTTCGTCGACGTCGGCGTCATCGTTGATGTCATCGTCGACCGAGTAGATGAATTTACTGTTGGCCAACGATGCGCCGCGGCGCATCGGTGGGCGCACCTTGGTACGCTTGGCGGGCTTCGTTTTCCGTGATGGCGACTCCGAAACGAGCAGCCCAGCTGGGTCTCCATTGGCCAGCACCGACCGCAGCGGCCGGATACTCGGCGAATGTCTGGAATCTCGCTCCGACATTTTTTGCTGTGTTGTCCGTATGGTGATTCCGAAGTGGTGTGTGTGTTTCGGGTTCGGTGTTTCGGGAAGCAAAAATCAAGAATGAATTTTTGGAGTCTACTGTTTTGTATTTTGTATATTTTATTTTGTATTTCGGGAATTCTGGGAATTTTGGGGGTTTTGGGGGTTGGGGAAGAGGATCGGGGGGATTTTCGAATACTGCGTGAAACGAGCGCTAGGTCCAGAGCCACGTTGATACTTTCGCTTGAACTAGTGATGGCCCCAGGGACTGCCGAGGGACCCGCGAAGCCGCGCGGCCCGGGGGCTTGGCCAGATCACCGATCCTTCATATGGGGCCTGCTTATTAGGAAGGGCGTGCGCGAGAGACTTGGGATGTCTTCATGTTCGGGATCCAATGGCTTTCTATTTTATTTTATTTTCTTTTATTTTATTTTCTTTTATTTTATTTTATTTTATTCACGTTAAATATATTTAATTTCATTTTATATTTTCACTCGCTTCGGTACTCTTTTTTGGTTCTTTTTTTTTGCGCGTCTCTGCTTATGTCTCTTTCCATTCATTGGTAATCGCTTCTCTTCTTAGGAGGCTCAACGTGAAACTTGTAAATCGATGCCTTTGTCTTAACCTTTTGCCATTAGTTAGGAGGGAGAGAAGGTGGGAACTTCTCTCGGGGCATAAGGCATAAACCTGCTCCATATATGTGCGACGCGTGGTCTCTCCCCGGGTCCCATGGCCACATCTCTAGCCATTAACCAGTATTTCGCAGCCAGAGCAGCCCGGCAATAAATATCATGCTCCGCTGCTTAGCTCCGACCGTATAATACAATCACGCTGGTGTATCACGCCTTCTATACTTATACCAATGAGTCCCATCGGAGGAAAACAAAAAAAAAAGGGAAGAGACTGAAAAGAGGCAGAATGAATAAAAAATGAAAAATGAAACCCGAAAACCGAAAAATGATTCTCGTGGTGTCGCCAGTGCCGCGCCAAAGCTCCGGTCGTAGCTGAATAAGGCCCAAAATACAAGCCCTGCCAGTCCCACGTTTGTCATGGCGCGGACTTGGGTTTCTACACTCTCACAATGCTGAGGCATCTGTCTCTCTAGATACTTACGCGCAACCACGCCATATATAAGTGCGTGCAGATGCACGGATCACCAGAAAAAGCATCCTGGCGCAGGGCTGGCGCCGGCAGGCTGCAACGTGGTATCCGCTACAATGTTCCCAAACGGTGCCCCTGACCCTTGAAGGAAGTGCTCTGCCGCTCGGACCATGCACTCGCAGCGGCCTGGGCTGCGCCCTGCGTAGAGGCGCCCGGGGTGACGCTCAGAAACGCCGTCGTGCGCACGGAGGTATTCATCGGGTACTTGAGGAGTCGGTAGAAGAACAGTGGCGCCTTCCAGTAGCCCAAGTCGAAGACCGCCTGGGTCAATGTGTTTGGCGAGAGCGCAGTGTCGACGTTGAAGCCGACGCGTCTGCCGTTTTTTTGTGGGGCAAAGCGCAGCCCGTACGCCCCAGGGAGCAAGTTGTAGAGGGGCAAGGTATCAGACTGAATGCACTCGTAGATGTAACCCGCCAAGATTCCCGCAAATGAGTCCGCCGGGTGATACTTTCCCAGCATTATGGCCATGCCGAGGTCAAAGAGGGGCAAGTAGTACGCCTTGATGGGTACAATTCCCAAGAAGTTGATCACGGAGTTCATCAGCGTGCGCAGCCAGAGAAACGTCATGCACGACAGAAGCTGCAGGTGATAGAAGAGCGTGAAGTAGCCGAAGTACTTGAACACGCCATTGATGGCGAGGAGGAAGCCTCCACTCACCAAGATAAACCAGAGGTAGTCAGGGAAGTTGCCGCGGAACCGCCCGCGCGAATCCTCCAAGTAGTTTGAGAACATGTAGAAGCGATAGATATTTAAGAGCAGCAGCACACCGTTGTCCTTGACGCCGTCAACAACGAAAAACGACGTGAATAGCTTGTAGCTCTGCGGCACAAGCCGCCGTGCTTGCGCCACAATATGGGTCCGAGAAAACAGCCCTGTTGCTGTCCATTCTGGCGTGCCCACCGCCGAAACATCCACGTCCACGCCTAGCATCATTGATGCGGGCGATATGATGTCAAGCGAAATGCCAAGCGACACCGCGATCGTGACTATGAGGAAAAACCGCGTCACCGGCGGAATCGATAGAAGGTGGTCGGTGAGTCCTGCCATTGTCCGGTGTGTATGTGTGTGTACCTTGACAAGAGGATGACTGTGTTGTTATATTGAGGTATGGGTGTGTTCGATTATTGGCTTATTGGTTTATTAGGGTGTTGGGTGCTTTGGGTGCTGGGTTATTGGAAGGACTTTCAGAATAGGTTGGTGCGGCGCGGATTCTCGTAAGCGTGGCCCCAATGCGCGCAACCCGGGGCGGGTACCGAAATCACAGGGGCAAGACTACTTTTTTTGTTGAGGAGCCAACTAGACTGTGAGGCAGTCCCATGGTTTGGCCCGTATGAGTTTCGAACTACAGCAACATGCAAAATGGGCCGAGTGTTTCAGATTCAAAACTAGTGGAGAACGTGCGCAGCATTTGGATGGGCCAAGGACATTTTCAATGTGCAAATGGCGTAAGACTTTTTTATGATTGTTGTTATTTAAGTTTTACTCTATGCAAAGGTACGTTAACAGTGACCCATGGTCGCCCCGGCATTTGGTTCTACTTTGGCGGTGTGAACATGATACGCCATGAATTATGCCAGGTCCAGTGGGCCAGCTCGCGATAGTTCCCAGAACTGGTTTCCAATGTAGCAAGAAAAAAAAAATATGCAGGGTATATTTCTTTGTTCCCAAAGGAAACTAAGTCTCGAGTCCTCCAGCTTGGCAGCTTCATAAATAAAAAAACGTCTACGGCAACAAAAATGCCGGTTCCTCCTATCGAGTTCGTGTTGACCGGAGCTGTTTCTTACATCTCTAAAGTCTGTTTTCCGCGCGCTACTTTGAAGATTTCGTCCTTGCGGTAATTTTGCTCTGCGGAAAACAACATATTCTCACCTGGAGGACCATGCCGTGTGCAATGGTCCCGATAATTGATGGTTTTAAGCAACCCACTGATTACAGGCCCGTTAGATGTTGTAGCGCTCGAAAGTTGTCTGTAGTGGCCGAAGAAAGCAAAGGTGCATTGTATTGAAACTTCCGACCATTCATCAATAGCCTTAGGAAAGCGTCCAGAAACTGCAGGCACTAAACAAAATCAGGACGTGCATTTGAGGGTTCCGAGGTTCCTCAATCGAACCAGGCGTCTATGGAGCGTCTGCATGGAGACACGTGGTTGTCTTTGTTGAATGTACTCAAGCATGAAATGGATGTGTTGCGTATCCCCGAGCCATTCTTATTGCCGTGGGTGGAAAATGTATGTATTCTATGTAAGGCTCTAGTCGGGATTATTGGCGGTCCTGTTTATTTGATTGCTCTTGGTCCCCGTGCTTATCACGTAACATTCACACCGGCTTGAGTGTTATTTTCAGCGTGGACCTTATGATGACTGAGCATACCTAATACTACTTTAGCATAGATCGCAGCTCACACCACTATAGCATGCATACAATAGTATCGACGGAACATCCTCTAGAATTATCTTTCCTATTTTCCACTATACCATCCGGGTGCCCAATCTTCTTCGTGTTGTACCATGTCTCATCACATTACTTTCCACTTCGCCATAGATGTGCATTCGCACCTCACGTCTGCTAGTCTAGGCACACGGGTTGCCTAAGCAGACCTGGTCGCACCCGAGTCCCGATATATTATTTGAGCAAAGACACCAGCGCCAAACGTCGTGCGCGATGTATTAGGAAAGACCACGCTGCCTCTACACCCTTTCCTGATCCCCGGATTTTCCATCTATCATCTCCGATCTCCCCTCCCTAGTGTTAGCAGAAGCAGGAGGCCTTCAAATAATATCCAGGCCCTATAATTAAAAAAAAAAAACATGCTTTGCCCTCGCACTCAACATAGGTTGGCGCGCTGCCCCAGAACTTTTTGCGCCGGCCCACGGCCTTAGCGTACCTTCGCGCACCGCCATCCCAGGGCCACCCTCTAGTAGGGCCTATCAGATAACTACGCCGCGTGCTTCCCAACAACAGCCACAAAACACACGTTACCTCACACGATGAAGTTGGTGCGTTTTCTCATGAATTTGCCTTCGGCAACCAACCAGCCGGTCACTGTGGAGCTCAAGAACGGCAGCTCCGTCAATGGGCAGGTGCTTTCGTGCTCGCCGCTGATGAACCTCTCGTTGAAAAACATCAAGCTCATCCAGCCGCACCGGGACCCCCAGCTCATGCAATTCATGAACATCCGCGGCAACCAGGTACGCCAGGTCTTGCTCCCGGACGATCTTAACATCGAGAGCTTGCTTGCGAAAAGCCAGGTCCGCACAAAGGGTCCCGGGGCCGGGCCCGGCAAGCTCGTAGCTGACCACAAGAAACCTGTCCGCAAGGGCAAGCGCGCGTTCTAACGACTGCCGTGCGGTCGTCTGCATCTGGGCCCGGTAGGGGCTGTTTCACGGGTCTGGACAGTGGTGTTCTGCGTATGTGGATTCTGGCGTCTACCCCATGAGTTCGTTCTAGTGTCTACAGGTACCGGCAAATTGAAGATGAGGTGAGGGGCTTGTCGGTTGGTGCGTGGTGCTCGGAGCAGGGCTCCCAGTTTGATACATATATATATACAAAAGTTTAAAACCAGGTTTTCTTGTTCTGCTCTCTCTTTGCAAGCTGCTTCTTGTAGGAAGGCCTGGCGGCGATGATGGTCGCGTCCATGTTCTCCAAGGCGATTCTGCGCTTCTCGAGCTTCTCGGGGAGCTCGCGCTCCCATTTCTGTTTTTTCTGAAACAACACGCCCCGCATCCAGTTCTTGTTCTCGTACTTATCCTCGTAGAACTTGCGGTGGGGGATCGGCGGTAAAAGGTCCTGGACACCGTACTTGCTGGCCATCTTGAACAAGTCAGCCAGTCGGCGCATCGACACTTTAGCAGAGTGCCAACGGCCCGTCTCGCTATTTTTGTTAGGCAAGAACGGGTTCATCGCGGGGTCGTTTATTGTCGATGGTTTGTCCAGGTACAGCGCAAACGGCCGCGGGGGGTACCGGATAAAGAAGTTGTGTAGTTTCTGTGGAAGCTTGGCAAACGCTTCTTTAGAAGTCAACGTCATCGTGTAACAGTGTTTTCGAGTGGGGCGAGAGGGGAAGAGGTCTATAGACAATATCACGGCAAGCCGAAGAAGGGATGTTGAAGGTGAGGCAAGAAGTGGTATAAGATAGACCGGGCTCTGGGCGCGCGCCTGGGGTGGCTCTGCTAAAAATTTTCGCACTGGGCCCTCAAAATAAATATAGAGATTCAGCAGTAGCACAACCTATAGCGCTTTCAGACTCATGTAGGCAACCGAAGTTTTTTTCGTGTTTCTTTTCTTTTCTTCTCTCCTTTTCTCTTTCTTTTTTTACGGATTGTGTTTTCTGCCGTTTAACTACGAGAGGCGTCGAGAACGAATTGTCTAACCAAATAAGTACAAGCCAACGAGGCAGGAATCTGACAGGGCCCCAGCCATGCGCGGGCCCCGTCATGGCACGCCATGTCTCTACAGGAGAAAGCAGACAAGCGACAAGTCTGTCATGACAATGTATTTAGGGGAGGGATACGTAACCACGCCCAAGGCTTACTTGGCGACGTGCTGCAAAGCCTCAAGCACCTCCAACTCGATGGTGGCCTCAGCGGCCACGACCTCATCGGCAGATGCGGCTCTCTTCTGAGCGTCCGAGATCAAGGACTTGATTTCCTGGGCGTCGAACTGCTCGGGCTTGAACGCCTCAATGGCAGACACCGTCAACTTGTTGCCTGGCTGGACAGTCGCAAGGCCGCCCGAGACAAAGTACTGCTCGGTCTCGCCGCCCTTGGAAATAATCTCCAAAATACCCGGTCTCAATTGCTCGACAATAGGAATGTGGTTGGCCAAAATACCCAAGTCTCCGTTGACGGAGGGCAAGTTCACTTGCTGCACCTCGGACTCCGAGTATAAGGTCTGGTGGGGGAGGGCCAAGGACAACTTTAAGGCCTCAGAACCGCCCTCTGTGGCGTACGTTCTTCTGACGACGGTGGACGATTGTCTGGCGACCTGGCGCAAGGTTTGTCTGAACATTTCGGTAGGTGATGTATGGGACAGGGAGCTTGTAGGAGGATATGCTCGCTCTAGGTCTTTTCCAGTAAGGCCCGACTCGAATTGTTCTACGCACGACTTGGGTGCGCTTGTTTTATTGGCTGGCGCGCGCCCGGGTCTCGCTGGACTCGAAAGGTCCGTTTGGTGGTTGAGCGTATGCCCGGTAACGAGAGCGAGCGGCTACTTGCCGCTGGCCTTAGTTTTTTTTTTTCTTTTTCTTATTCTCATGTTTTGAATGTTATATTATCCTTTTCTTTTTTTTTATCATTTTCTTTTTGTTTGCATGTATTCTCGTGAGCTTTAAACGTTTCCCTGCTACAATTTATGCGTCTCTATTGAAGGACTCAGTTTGGGCGCCGGGCCGTGCGTGGTAGTGGATGCAAAATTGCTCGAGCCGTGGCCAAACTCGACAACAACTGCCATGGGAGCCCTCATCGACCAGAAGTGACCACATGGACATTTGCTGGAAGCAAGTCTGTGGGCAGGGAATTTTGCTGTTGGCTTCCGGAGGTGTTCATCGTGACACGTACTGAGAAGCAATAACGTGCGCGTACCGCTTGGGTATGCCATTCGAAATCAATACCTGAACAAACCTTTTGTATGCTGGCTTTCTCCCTCTATCTTTCCCTCTCTGTCTTTGTCTCTGTCTTTTTGTCTCTCCCTCACTGGCTTTGCTGCCTATTAATATTTGGAGAAGACCTTCCCCGCATGTAAACGACCTATCAACAATACAGGTCTGTTATCAAGAGACAAGGGCATATTGAGAAATACTCTTGTTTTCTTGCATCACCTGCCCTTTCCTGCCCTTTCAGCCCATGACAGGTTGGCCGTCCGACAGAATCAATCGCCGTGGCCAAACTGGTTCAAGAAGTTGTCCACATCAAACTCTTCCTCACCCCCACCAACACCCCCACCGAGACCACCGTCGAAGTCCTCGTCAAGTAAATCCATGTTCAAGTCGTCCAAAAGAGAGTCGTTTCCCTTCATCATGTTGACATCTAAGTCGCCGGATTCCCCGCCCGGTGCGCCATTTTTGTCTACGCCAGTACCCGTGCTGTCCTTGAAGTTCATCGATAGAATGTCCGACGGGTTGGGAATGTCCATGCTCTTGTCCATGTCCATTTCGAGATCAAAGCCAGCATCCATGAGCTCGTTCTGCCGTGTGGCACCGGCGCCCAGACCGTTGTTCTCGCGAAACCGCTGCTGTTGCTGCTGCTGGCTTGTTTGAGCTGTTTTCTCTCGCTGCTCCTGCTCCCGCGCCATCCGTTCGCGGCGTTCCTGCTGCTCTTGCTGCTCCTGCTGCTTACGCTGTTCCTGCTGCTTACGCTGTTCCTGCTGTTCGCGCTCGAGCCGCTGCTTTTCGCGAGCAGCATGGGCCTGCTCCTCTTCCCGGCGCCGGCGCTCGGCTTCCTCCCGCTGCTGCCGCTCGGCCTCCTCCTGAGCCTTCTGCGCGTCTTGCTTTTTTTTGTTCTGCACGATCTGGTCGATGCACCACGGCGCATCGTTGAACTTAGACACTGTTTCGTCGAGAATCAGTTCAAAGCGTGCGATCTTCTGCGCGAGCTGCTCCATCATCGGCGGCAGGATGAGCTGGTTGTTAGGGCCCGCAATGAGGTTGCTCTGCCGCTTGTTGTTGTTGATAATCTCAAAGACATACCCGGAAGTGCGAAGGATGTCGTTGAGCGATGTGTTGAGTTTCTCCTCGAGGTTCATTGGCGTGCTGGCGACGCGTTGGCTGGAGAGTTTCTGCAGATTTCTGGTTTTGTCGAGGAGTTCATTTAGGAAATGAGCTGGCGGTGGAGCGCCGTGCGCGTATGCCGGCGGCGCTCATCCTATATAGTAGTAGGGCACCCGATGCCGGGCACGGGGGATATTTTGCACCTCAACCCGTTTTGCTAAGGTTTATTTCTAGAAAACCTGCTAAATCCCGAGAGTGTGTGGATGTCTTGTATATGCGTGTATTTCCAGCAGTTCTTGGGCCCGGGAACTTGGGAAATGGGGGTGAGGACTGGGGTTTGGGCACGAGGCATGGCCCATAGTAATACGCATGACGTGTACACGACGATAGCCCTACAAATATACGCGCGGAGGTGCCGATAAACGGTATACGCGAATTACTGATAATCTAGACACAGAGACTTCGGCAGCGGAGCTGGGCCAGAACCTCGCAACCCATGTGCGCCCAGTAGTCATTTGCAGCAAGTAGAAAAGGGAACAAAAAGTTTTGAAAAAAATTAAATAGAAGGATGAGGGTTAGGGTGAGCTAAGAGAAGAAGATCTCCAGGGGGGGGGGGGCTTTTCTCGCAGTTGGAAAAGGTATTTGGGCAATCGCTTTGTAGAAATGCACAGGTATTGATGAGGCTAATGGATATCCAGTATGTATAACGAAATAAACAGACAACATACCACGCCATTGATCAAAGGCAGTGGTGTAAATGATGGGTCCCGGAGGCGACTGAGAGCCCCAAAATTCATGCAATTGATAAATACAACGATATTGTCGCTAATCCTTTATTTCTTCTTTTCTTCAATACTTATTGATATTGATTTCATTTTTTTTTTTGTAAGAATAAAACCTGCTCGGCGAAAAAAATCAATGCTTCTGCAAAAAATTCATCTTGGCTTTAACTTAATACAAATACTCAACAATGCATTAAAAAATACCCAGCACCCTAGATTGGCCCCAAAGTATGCCATGGAATAATTGCACACACTCCAAAAGCTCGAAATCAGAACCAAAATCCCGAAAATTTTGAAAGCTCACTAACCCAAATCTAAAACACATCGATCCGGTCTCCCTGCCTGCGCCTCTTCCCATGCACCGATATTAGTTGGGGCCGCGCGCCCGCTGTATTGAGACCGCGCAAACCAAACCAGCACGGTCACGTGTTTCAAGGCGAGGCGCGCCAGACGCGGTGCGCCGCCTGTTATTTTTCTCCATCACCATCTTTTGCAATCATCGTCAAAAAATATTCCTTAAAAAAACCACCACTATCCACCTTTCGTACAACTGCCCATATCTTCCTTCTATCTCATGTCGGAACTCTTGGTATCGCGGCAGGGCCCGCTTTCACATGTATGGCTCGCGTCTAACTACGACAAAAAGCTCTCCAAGCAACAGTTCTTGAGCACCAACCTCGTCACGCTGTCACATCTCATATCCAGCCGCCAGGTTCAGCCTGCGTCCACAGCAACCAATGATGAGGACTCCATCACGCTCCGCCTTTCTGGCCAGTTGCTCTTGGGAATTGTACGCATATACTCGCGTAAAACCAAGTACCTTTTGGACGATATTAACGATACCTTGCACAAGCTCAAGATGTCTTTCCAGTACGCCAGTGGTGCCTCTCTTGGTCCCGCCAGCGCCCCCAGCAGCAGCACCGTGAACCTTCCTCCGCAGCGCACAACGCTCGCCAGTTTTGCGCGTGTGACTCTCCAGGACCAAATCAGCGGACATGACCTCTTCTACCAGGACGATTTGGTCTTGGACGATGCCTCGGACATGCTCGCAGCAGCCACCGCCCACTTACCCCAAGACTCCGTGTCCAGCCAGGTCCAGCCAGATGCGGCCTTCGATCGCTCTGTTGAGATCGCCCGCCGTGAGGACCCGGATTTGGACGGCGCGTTAGACGCCGACCTTGACTTGGACTTGGACTTTGATCTTGACGACGACCGCTCATTAGAAATAGGTCGTGACGCCCAGTCTGCTTTGCCGGACGCAGAGCAGTCCCTCTTGGACATTGGCGGCAAAACGCCCCCACAGGCGCTGGGCCTACCCGAGGTCAACTTTGACTTGGACTTCTCCATGGGTGCCAACGAAGAAACCAGTACTGCTGGTGCTCACACAACAGTTTCTGCCCCAGAGGCTGCCGGTGTCGTAAGACCAGACTCTGTGCGCACCACAAAGAGACGTTTGGTGATTGACTCGCCTGAGGACGTCGAGCGGGGTATCCCCAACGAGGTCTTGCGCAACATACAGGCGATGCAAATGAACGGTCGTAGCCAGGGATCCGTCACGATAATGCTCTCGACGCAGGAGAAACTTGCACTCATCAACGAGCTCGCTGCACCCATTCAGCTGAAGAAACGGAAGCTCTGGAGTCTCGACGAGCAACTCCACCAACGGTGCTTGGAGCTCTCTGCACAAGAGGACGAACGCGACCAATCTACGAGTGACGAGTTGGCAGATTTGGATATGGACACTAACATCGACTTTGATTTATCGTTGCCCGGGCTAGACTCTCACGATGCATCAGATGCCCGCGAGGAGCCTGTTGACTTTGAACAACTGGCAGAAGACACGGGCCCAGAAAATCTCAGGAGCACTGCCCAGGTGGCCGAGCATCTCAGAGAGTTTTTCTTTGACAAACCAGCGGTAACGCTTGACGAGGTGATGGAAAGAGACACATCACCGAGCGTGACTATTCCTTTAGGCACGACACACAAATCAGACTCAAGCTTGAAGATCAGCAACCGCAGAGAGGCCACGAAATGTTTTTTTGAGTTGTTGGTCTTGGCAACTCAGGATTGCGTGTCCTTAGAGCAGGAAGCTCCGTCCGCGGGCACCTGTATCCCAGATGAAATTAGAGTCAGACCAAGAGACCTACTCGTTTCGAAATTCCTCTAAACGTGGACACATGTATTACTATAGAGACGATAAAAGCTTGTCAATTCCTTCATCTACTGATGCATGAGACTGTGACTGGACCTGTGCCGTAAGCAGTGACTCTTCGATGTTAAATATATCAATTTCGCCGTCATCATACGCTAAAATCATCTCCGATCCGTCCGCGCTGAAGAGCGCGGTACCAGACTTTTTGTTTCGCGTTGGTATGGTGGATATTGGACCCAAAAGCTTGGCCTTTAGGTCCCAAAACTCAACAAAAAGTTCCACTTTGGGCGGTCGGAGACCGCCAATGGTAATGAACTGACTGCCGTGGCCTGGCCGGGCAATTATAGTGGATACGAACGTCGAGGTCGGCAGCACATGTCGCAATTTGCATGTCTCCGAGTCCCACAATCTGAGAGACCAGTCTGCATGCGCAGAAAGCAAGAACGTTGTTGTTGCATTGTATTTGAGCTCCACGACGGAAGTGACCCCGCGTGCCAGAGGCTCGTTATAGCCAACCATATCCACGAACTTAGATCTAATAAATGCCTTTTCTTTTACATTGGCAAGCTTGTAAATTGAGCCATTTCTCGAGGCCGCTATGGTTGAGTTGAGAAAGTTAAATTCTGGCGGATTATGTTGACTTGTTTGTTGGTGGACACGCATAATCGTCAGCAGAATGAGCGCGTCGGTGAGTTTGAAAGGAACTCGCGAGCCATTTTCCGGGTCGGCGAGTCTAAGTGACGCGATCTTGGGGAAGGCCAAGAAGTTGGGAGACCAGAGGTTGACGACCCCATTTTCGCAGATGGACAAGATCCCCGAGCTCTGCGCACTCTCTGTATGTAGCTGCGCCATGAACACAATGGGAGCTATATGATGAATGTATTTGTGCTGTGATTTCATGGCAGTGGATGCCACAGTGGACGTGAGGAGGGTTGGGAGCACGGCCACCTTCGTGGGCTCAACGCGGGCGAGATCCCACATGGCAATTATTCCATTTTCGAGCCCAGCGAACACTTTGAACAGATTTGTTCTGTCAAACATGATTGTACGGATGTAGCTCGTGCATTGGAGAAAGAACTCTGGGACCACAGAGCCGGAGGATTTGTTAAAGAGCACGGCGAGCCCGGCCAGGGCGGTCAGGCTTCGTTTTTTTGAGTGCAGGCTGGCGTGGGGTTTACCGTACGCGGCTAGAAAAACATCTGGATACTCGGGAGAAGAGGCCATGGCCAGGACGGGCCGATGTATGAAGTTGGCGACACTTTTTGATACATGGAATGGTGCCACGACGTCGAGATCGATGACCTTCTCGCGCATAAGGCCCAAGCGGAGGTCCGAGAAACGAAAACCGGCATCCCGGAGAAAATCGTCTAGCGACAGCTCAACCAGAGTCTCTACTGTTGGTGCTTCGTTCGCCTCGCACATCTCGGGTATGGACCCTGACACCGGCACATCCTGTGGCGGAGGATCCTTCGTGACTGACTGGGGTTTATCGAGGATGTGGTCGAAGTCGATCGTTTCTTCAAAGTGCGTCTGGATAATCTTATCGAACTTGATCGACGGCTCTGTAAGGGGCACCTTGGGTCGGATGGCTGGTACGATATCTGAGGCAAGACGCGGGGCAGCGTTTGGTGTCGGGAAAACAAGGTCGACTTGCACGGCAAAATCGACCATTGGGCGTGGAGCCTCGGGCTCTGCAATCGCCAAGTTGGGCTGCGTGGCGTCCACCAAGGCCACGCCCGTGCGCCTCTCCTTGAGCTCTTGGAGCCGCCGCCGTTTTTGTTCGAGCAACGCCTGTCTGTCTAAAGAAGCCATTGCTTGCGAAGGTCTATAGTTTGCGCGCCTCCGCATCAACAATGGTACTGCAGAGCCAGTGGGAGCGCGGTGCGGCGGTACCAACGGGGCCCCAGGCGCTAGGCCTTGGGTGGCCCTGGAGGGCCTGGGACCTTTATTGACAGGCCAGGTTTGCTATAGTACGAGACAGAGGAAGACCAACGGAAAAAAAAAAAAACAATCCGGAACAAAAAAAAAAAAGGTTTATTTTTTATATCAGGTATAGGAAGAATACGAGGGTACATTTTGAGATTTGATACGACAATTCTCCTTTTCGTTCTCTCTCAAGACACCATCAGTTTGCATTTCGTCATGCCTGGCCTTTTAATCAATTTTTTTTTTGTAGGGACGCAGTTGGGCCGGCTCGAAGGCGTGGCCCTGTGCGCACCCTGCCGCCGGGCCAAGGAAGCAAACCATTCTTCACCACCGCACCCCATACTGCTCCTTGGAAAAAATTATTGCCGCGTGGATATGGAGATCGAGGACATTTTGGCCGACTTCGAGAAGGATGCCCGTGCTTCGAAAATTGAATCCTCTGCGGGACTTCGTCAGCAGCTTGTCACGGCCATGCTCAACGAAAGAATGGCGCCCGACCTCTTGCCCTATCAGCACACGCTCATGGCTCGTATTCTCCGAGGCATTCTGGAACAACAGCAGTTTTTGCTCGATTCGTATGAGTACGGCGACTCCAATGCCGAGGCAGGCGTCATTAGCCTGGACTTCAAGCTCCAGCTCATGATTGTGGAAACCGACATTGAGCGCTTGAGCTACCTTGTCCGGCTTTACATCCGCACACGCCTCGCAAAAATCGATGACTTCACCATCTACTACATTAATAAGACCGCAGGCGAAGAGGGCGCCGAGTCGTTGTTGTCTGAGCCTGAGCAAACGTACATGCACGCCCACTTTAAGATTCTAAACCAGCTCTACAACAACAGCTTCTTGAAGAAGTTTCCCAGTTTCTTGACCTTGTTGGATGACACCACAGGCGGCGAGAACATGATCACCACCCCAGACATCGACCAGCCAGTTTTTATTCGCGTCGTCTGCAACGACACAATCGTTCTCCATCTAGGAAACGACGAGTTGGAACTCGCAAAGGACGGTATATATGTCGTTCGTTATCGTTTGATCATGAGGTATTTGGAGTTGGGCGACGTGGTGTTAATATAGCATGGACATACACGTATATCGGAGATATATGGGTCCTCTATTCGCATCCACCGGGGCACTCTGCGTTTCCCTCTTCGATGTGCCACTCCCGAAGACACCCAAAGTGACCCCGATGCCCACAACGAAGACTCTCAACTAATGTGAGCCCTTTACAAGGCTCGTTGCAGTACACGCAATTCAGTTGCTTACGAGAGCATTCATCACAATACCAGAAACCAAACCTCTCGCTATCAGCACCATATTTGTTCTTTGACGTTTCATTCGTTAACAACGTCTTACACCAGCAACAGTAGAACCGCATCTCGACATCTTTCACTGCGTAAGTGCTTAGTTTCTCTTTCAAAGCTGCAGGAGAGTCCTTGACAACCTGCACGGCAATGGTATATAACTGCTTCGACCTTAAAGTTTCAATATAAAGTCCGAGCACCTCTAGGCATGCGTTTTCCTCAAGAAATTCTTCCGTGGAGTTCTGGTGAAAGTAATCATGAAAAAGAAGAATGAATGTTGCACTTGTCACCAAATCACCTTGTGCAAGTGCATACTCCAATGACTTTTTGATGATGTTAACAGCATGCCATGGTTTGAATATCGAGTCTTCTTTCCCGTACATACTTATTGCCTTTGTAAGCTGGGAGAGTTGTACCTCTTTACTTTGTATGCTTGACTCCTCTACGCGCTCGAGGGCGAGTTTCTGCTCAGGTGGAGGTATCATCGTGCTACGCGTTGATTTAGAGAAACCCTTACTACCCAAAGAATGCCACGAGCCCGCTTGTGAGTCTCTGGATCCAAACGAATGTTCGTGCAGATAGGCAAGGTGAATCGCATCTGTACCCGCGGAGAAAGCAGAAGACGAAAAAGAAGCAGACACGTTAGCTAAAACGTGAGAGTTTTCGTCATCCAAGTCATGATATCTACCCAATGAGCGATCGTTGGGTTTTTTGAAGTAAATAGGAACACTCCTGGGGGACAGAGGACCAAGACGAAGATGTTTCGAAATTTCGGCGTCATTAGGTTCAGATTTTATTGGCGACATTATATCAAATTGAGATATCGCTTGCGAGACTGAATCATTCTCTTTTGGATATAACCCTGCCTCCTTTTCCGACGTTTGATTGTCAGAAAAAGATTTATTGCGATCAAGTTGAGAAAACGCAATTGGCAGCTGAGACAATCTGCTTCCACTAAAACTGTTCGTTCTGGATACATTACCTGAGCTACCAGGATTCAAAACCACATTTGCATACTCCATTAAGCTTTGATGGGAAGATGCTTTAAGATTGCGAGGAAAATTCTCGCCGGGAGCTGAACCTCTAGAAGAGCCCAATATTGATAGGTTTTTTATGGATGAGGCGTTGGAGTGTTTACGAGGAACACTTCCGTAATTTGTAGTCAGAGTAGAATTTGAGTTGTAGGAACCGACGACATTTCCCAAGTCTGAGGATATGGACTTCTCACCTTCTGGTGATCTTGATATAGCTTCTAAAGACGTGTGGTTATGTGTCATATCTGTATCTGCTCCGGTATCACGCCATTTTGAAGACTGGACCATTGCATCAGCCTCATCTTGTTCAAGCGCCACAGCAATCGTGCGCCAGGTCTGGCAATCTCTAAAGCGCTGGACACTAGCAGCCACACGAGCATTGATCTGGCATACAAAAGATAGGTTAAATGCATCGGGGATGCTGGTCAAGTAGTCGTTTGCTAGCGTGGCAAACACGGCATCGTTTGCGGCAGGAATAGGCAATTGCATGGAGACAAAATAAGGGGACGATAAAAAATGGTGTTTATGCCCACTTCCCTGTGTGCCATAGCTGAACACGGGTTGGTAAACGGTGCCACCCAGAGATGCTGAGTCGACAGTTGTTTGTGAGGCGTTTCTATTGAGAGACGGGCGGAAAGAAGACGGAGGTATGCCTAGGTCACCCAAAGTAGACCGCTGAATACCAAGAGATGATGAAATGCCTGATTGTGTATATTGTGTAGCCAGACGAAGAAGCAAGGGCCGTTCCTTTGGCGATGAGGTTGGATTTTTTTGGTAGAAGAAGGTGGGTGTAGACGGATGAGAGCTATGTATGTTTCTGTTTGATAGCATAGACGTCTCAAAAGAAGCCGGGGAAGTTTGGTGGTCCAAGTGGTCATCGTCAGTCCTGATGTCATCGGACGCCGGTCTGTCCGAGAGCTCTGAGGTGTCAATCGGGACCAGCAAATCGAAATCGTCGGGGTCCTGAGAAACGACGGAGAGGCCAGAGGAGCCTGGGATCCAGGAAGTAGCCACCAGGGACAAGGTCTGCAACGGGCGCAGGACGTTCTGGGCGGGCTCTTCAGGTGAGTTCAAGTCATAAGACACAAACGCATTGGACTTTGTGATCGTCCAGAGCTTGCGGGCGCCCGGCTCTGCGCGGGCCCAGACAAAGTTCTGGAAGGGCTTGCGGGACAGCGTGTTAACGACCTCTTTAGGGATGAACTTGCGGGCCAAGTTGAACACGGTGATGGAAGGGTCATCGTTCAAGTACAGGCACGCGAAGTCGTGGCTCTGGAGGGCAAGACGGTCGGGCCGCCAGTCGTCGTGCAAGTCGAGGGGGCCTGGGACAAGGTGCTCGGCGTTCGGGGAGTCATTCCAGCGGATCTTCATGACGGGCCCGTAGGTGTTGAGGGTAGTGTGTGGGGTGGCCAGGTTGGCCGCGTCACTGTAGTTCCAGAGGCAAATGCGGCGGTCACGGCCACCCGTGAGCACATACTCGAGCTCCGGGTGAATGTGTAGGGAGAGCGCAGGCCCAGAGTGGAACGTCCACTTGCGCTCCGGAAGCGCCGGGGCGGTGCTGGCTCCCAGTGGAGGGGGGAAGCGGAGGTCGAACTTGCAGAGGGCGCCAGAGTCGTGGACAGACAAGACGGCCATTCTGCCCCTGACGCGCGAGTGGGGTGAGAACTGGCAGGAGCGCACCGGGTCAGCGTGCTGCGACGCCAGGAGCCTGGCGACGGGCCGCTGGTTGTAGGCGCGGAGGTCCCAGAGGCGCACGGTGCCGTCCTGGGAGCCGGAGAAGAGCACGTGCTCCAGCTCGACAAAGTCCAACGAGTTGACCACACGCTTGTGGTCGTCTAAGCGAAGAAGCAATTTGGCGCGGCCGTTGTTGGCGAGCTGGTGGATATGCACGCTGCCACTGGTTAGCCCGCACGCGACCAAGTCGTTCTTGGTCTGGATAGTGTTGACGTTGAAAAGCCGCAGCGATGCATGAAGCCGCAGCGCGTGCGCCTGGGGGTCCACCAAGCTGATATCTGCGACAATGGCCGCCTGTGCCGCGTCGAGCGCCAACAATTTCAAGTAGTTCTTGCCCCCAATGACCACGTGGTGTGCGGGCGCCGCAGCGGGGTCATAGAACAGCGGCCCAAGTCGCGCCAAGGGGTGGTTAAGCTGCGCGATGCAGGTGATCTCGCGCTCGCATACGTAACTCACTTTCTTCAGCGGCGGCGGGCGTGCTTTGCCGGCCGTCCGCGGCGTAGGACGCTCGTTGAGCGTGCCGTAGATATTTGACGCGAACCGTGCGAGGCTCAGTTGGCCGAGGCCTGGCGAGGATGTGGACATTGCCGCTGTGCTTTTGGCTGGGGGAGGGCCGGGTGTGGTGTGCGAGTGTCGGTAAGATCTTCAAGATACTGATGAGTGTATTGGGGAGCGTATTGAGGAGTGTATTGGTGATGGTGATGTGGCGCGCGCAGCGGGGGCATTTCATGATGCACACCCAGGGTCTGGATAGCCAATGTAAAGTATGGTGGGCATTCGTATTGGTGGTGGTGCTAGGATTGGCATTGATTTTGATGGTGGCATAAGCAGTAGAAGTGGTGGTGGTGGGGAGTTACTTTTATTTTAATTATTACGATTCATTTCAGTGGTGGTAGAAGAGGAAGTATCAGTGTTGATATAGTTATTGGTGGTGGTGGTGATGATGGCACAGCGGTGCTGCCATAGAAGTGGGATCGTATTACAGGTGGTGCTATTATGGGCAGTGCTATAATAATATTAGTTGCTGTGGTGGGTGGCCGATTTTTTTCTACTTTCGCAATGATCATCATCACAATCTGTATTATTATTATTATTATTATTAGCAGCATCAGCAATAGCAGCAGCAGCAGAGGTCTTCTTATTATAATGTGTCGTGTCGATAGTAGTGACAAGGGTGTTATAACATATTAATGATGGTAGCGTCATTAATATCAATGTCAATGTAATGGCTATACCAGTGGCATGGAAATTGCTACCAGCACCGCCATTTTTTGTGAATGACCACCGTGACTTGGACTGGGAGTGGAAGCACTAGGACCAGGCGCGCCATCTCCCGCACGGTTAGCCCTGACAGCTACAATGTGTCTGGGCCGCCTTCTGCCCGAGGCATTGCTTACAGAGGGCCGCCTTCGGCTACTGCGACTCGCGCCACCCAGCACCAGGCAAGAATACCCTGGTCCTCGCCCTGATCCTCGCCCCGGCTCTGGCGCTGGTCCTCGCCCCGGCTCTGGCGCTGGCTCTGGTCCCAGAGCCGGCGCCGCGCGCATACCCTCTAGTGCGGTACCCCGCGCCACCTTGCCTACTGGACATCTCTCTCTACTTTCACCAGCTAGAGCCCCAGCGTATCTTCAACCCACGAAACTCCGGGAACGGGCCATGCCATCGATGCTCACCTTGCTCCTGCGATTTGTGCAAGCCTCGCAAATGCTCGCGATTCTCGGTGCCTTTGTCGGCGGCCTGGCGCTCGTGGGTCTCTACACGTTTCAGAACTCGTTGATCTATCCGGCGTCGCTAAATAATGGCCATGGCCACTGCGCCACGCCGGACGAATTGGCAATGCCGGACTATGAAGAGCTCTTCTTGACCACGGATGATGGCGTGCGCATTCAGTGCTACGTGCTTCGGCACGACCGGCACTCGCCCGCATACACCAACAAGACCGTGGTGATCCTCTCGCCCAACGCCGGCAACATCGGCCACGCACTCCAGATAGTCGCCATATTCTATAAGTCGTTTGGCCACAACGTGCTCATATACTCGTACCGCGGCTACGGCAAGTCTTCAGGCAAGCCGCTGGAGGCGGGGCTCAAGCTCGACGCCAAGCGCGTCGTCGAGTATGTCTCCGTCGAGGACGAGCAGCTTCTGCAGAGCTCGCTAGTCTTGTACGGCCGCTCCTTGGGCGGCGCCGTCGCCATCTACATCGCTGCCACGTTTCCGCAGGCCGTGCTGGGGCTCATCTTAGAAAACACTTTCCTCTCGATCCCCAAGACCGTACCGCACATCTTCCCGGCACTCAGGTATTTCACGATGTTCGTCAACCAGATCTGGGATTCCGAGAGGCTCGTGCCCCTGATCCCATCCCGCATCCCGCTCTTGCTTCTTAGCGCACGCAAGGACGAGATCGTTCCTCCGGGCCATATGGACCGTATCTTCCTGCTTCTGAAGGCCTTGCTGAAGGCCTTACACAAGTTCGAAGACTCCCATCATAACGACACCGTTGCCCAGCCTGCGTACTGGGACAAGGTACATCAGTTCATCCAGGATATGGTCAACCCGGTCGGGTACTAATTGTCAGGGAAGACAGAGAGAAAGAGAGAAAGAGAGAGTGTGTAACAAGAGGATAAATGGGTTGGATGTGAGGTGGCCAGACTGGCGTACTGTGGTCGTAACATATGTTTAAGTATACAAAAAAATCTCGCGCATACAGAATAAAACTTAGATGGTGAGCTGGGGCTCGCCCTTGGCGTTAAAGGTGTCGTGGGACATGAACTCCAACTTCTGGTCGTCCGCCAACTTCAAGACCTTCTTGAATCTCTCGCCCACAGTTTTCAACTTCGCGGAGTCGCAGTCCTTGGTCCAGATGGAGACCCTGAAGCCTCTTCTGATGTTCAAGACAATGCCGTTGACCTCGTTCTCGTCGTCCTCGATCGTCTCACCGATCACCGCCAACAAGCCGCGCAACCACAAGTCGTTGATGACAAAGTTCACGTCTCTTTTGTTGACAAAGGTGTATTGCCATCTGCCACCCTTGGCGTTCGCCACGTCCTCCCATTCTGGCCTGATGCCCTCTTTAAACAAATGGTAGTCCGACTTCATGGGCAACTGGTTGGCCACAGGGATAGAGTTATGGATGCCCCAGAACTCTTCCACGGTGTCGAATGTGATGACCGGCTTCAACAAGTCGGCCCATGTCTCAGACTTGTTCACCTGGGGCTTTGTGTACCACAACGTCCATTTGCTGTTCAATGGGTGCTTCGAGGTGAAGTCCTTCTTGTTTGACAACACGGTGGTTTCGTTCTCCAAAGTCAAGTCTTCGGTTTTCTTGGTCAAGTCGTCGGACATCTGCATGTGTGTTAGTACGTGTCTCTGAGATTGGAATTAGCTGGGTGTGCTCGGTTCTACGGGGGCCTGGGCGATGAAGGATCTATCTGAAAGCGGGTGATGTAGATGTACAGGGAGTGGGGACACGGTAGACTCAGGCAAGAGCACTCGCCCTTCAAAACACATGTTCTCCTATAGACATTGCTGTGGCTAAATTTGTGTTTCAGCAGCGCAATTTGGTGGCAAGCACCGGCGGATTGAGCAAAAGGGGGACATACGTTGGTTTCCTTGGAAGTGCTGGGTTTCAACAGTTGAGTATGAGGCACAAAAATCGATGCTGGAAAAAAGTTCTCATACGCGTAAACCTGGAACCGCAGCCGCGCAGGGCTACGCTTGTGCGCGCGTATATGTGAGCACGCCCGCAGGAGGCCGAGGCCACTGGCGGTGGCGCTTGTATTTCTAAAGACCAGGATCTTGTCACGGCAGGGACATGTGATGGTCAGGGACGCACTGGTATCGAGAGTTCCAAAACTCGAGCAGTGTTTCAGATGGAGCTAAGTTGCCTTTGGCGGACGTGATTTATTTATCACGGTCATAGGGCGCTGGGAGATATGGGAGAGGCTTTGGAAACAAAATAATAAAAAAAAAAAACGATTTATACGATTTTCAGTCTCTCTCGACTGCCAGCAGGGTGCACAACGGACGTTAATAATGGAAATGGGCCTGGGATGATTGGGCAAAGTCTATATGCTGGTTCGATACGGGGAACTGGGAAACAAGACGAAGTGTGTACATACGTATATATATATATATATATATATATATAAATACATATGCAAACGTGTATTGCTGACGTAGATATGGGCACTGGTGCACTGGTATGATATACTAATAGATTACCGTATGATGGGGTTTAATGATATACTCACATTTACTATATGGATATAATAATTAATACAAAATTAATTTTTTACATAAGTAATGTGCACTGATATACCACACTGGTACTTTTAGTACACCAATAATGTACTAATGTACCAATGCACTAATATATTATACCGATACCAGCAATACACCATTACACCATACTAATATACTATACCGATACCACTGTTGCACCAATTTACCAATACACCAATACATCAATATATTATATTAATACATTAAAAGTATACCACCAATACATCAATATATTATATTAATACATTAAAAGTATACCACCAATACATCAAATATATTATATTAATACATTAAAAGTATACCACCAATACATCAATATATTATAATAATAAATTAAACGAATACACCACCAATCCAGTATACCGAAACAACCAATAGATTATACCAATACACCAAAATACCACATCCAAACAAACACACTGATACAAACATACTCAAACAAACAACATATCAAAACATGCATAGTATATGGTTATGGTGACAGTTTTGCGCGAGCCATGCGGTACGCGACCCAGAATCGCCCAGTGATTGGTGGATGCGTGTACTATTTGGAATGTGCCGTCAAAAACAAGCACACAACAGCATTGCTCGGATACGGAATTCTTTATTCCCGGTCCGCCCAGCCACCAGCGTGTACGCCGCTCTGGATCCGAACCAGTACATATCTATTTTCCGTCGAGCCCGCTGCCCGCGCAGACGCTCGCCTACTCACAACATCCAGCCAAGCAAAAGCAACAACAAACTTAGCGGGTTGGAATAACATGCTGCCGCACGGCCGGCCGTGATGGTCGTCTCAGAATACGAGCGGATCCCGCCCACACTCTCGCTCAAAGTGCCCAACCCTACCGACCCTGCTGCCACGCTGGACGTGGCCTCTGTGTACGTGGTCATGAAAGATTGTGTGTAAATTGATTGTACGGTGACCAAGACACCGCCTGTCATGAGCGTGATCCATACCGTCGTGGGATCAGCAGATGTGGTTTTCGATGTGGACGTCGTCGACCCCGAAGCCGAGGATGTGGTTGTGGTGGCTGCAAGGGCGAGCGTCGCAAGAGCAAGCATACGGAAAAACACGGCGATTTTCATGTTTGAGGTTATTTCTATTGTGTTTTTTTTATATGTTGTTTGTGTGTGTGTGTGTGTGCTCTCACTAAAACTTTTGCTTTACGCAGTCAAGAAGAATAGGAGTCAGGTGGGAAGAATGACTTTTTGAGCGCCGAAGATGCAATAGGCAAAAAGAAAAAAGATGCGCGCGTTGCTGGGGCAGTGCGGCTCGACCGGGCTTGGCCCTATTTGGGTGGGGCGCGCAGAGGGAGCTGCGCGGGGCGGGCGAGATTGTTGCCTTTTGCCGCAATGAATATCTAATTGGCCAAAAAAAACGAACAAGAAAGAAAGCAAAAAAAAAAACGCCGACCGAAAAAAACAGCTGTTACTATAGAATGGTCCATGATGCTGTAACTCGAGATAAGACGTTGCGATATAAAAAATAAATAAAATCGGGTTGGTGTGGGCGTACCCTCCGTCTCCGGTCCCTGTTCATATAGTCCACAAGCCCAAGGGCGCATCCTGTCTCTAAGCCTCCTTATCGCCCGGACTTTTAATGCGCGGAGCACAACAAGAATTCGAGAGGGGCATATTCTCGAAGACGAGTTTTAGCTAGGAATTGCTGGCCCAGGTACCGGTGGCCCCACCGATAATCACGGAAACCACCACCACACATTCTATTATGCCTGCGGCGTTTTGAGGTTTCAAATGAACCACCGCTTTTATTACGGATCAACAACAGTCCCTCATAAATGCATGGTGCGATACGACACTATTGTCCGTTTTCATTCTTGCCTATGGCAAGCGTGAGAGGAGGGCGACTCAAAAACAACAAGGAAGTGAAAAAAAAAAAGAAAGAGAAAAGACGTCCATCAGAAGGGAAACGAGCAGTGGCGCTACTTGGGATTTTCATGGCTCAGATCTGAGCGGTGCAGCAGCCGATACGATAACTGGCCCCAGGGTTCAGCTGAGCCTAAGTTCCAGAATAGGACCCCGTCAGCAGAGTGCGCATTGGTCCGAATTGCCTGCGCAGCAGTCTTCAGGGCCAGCAAGAATAATGCCTAGTTCATCGTGCCATGAAGCATGGTCTGTTCCGATGTTGAAATCTGAAAAATCAAGATCAAAAACAAAAAACAAAAGCATGATCGTATTCTAGGGAAACGCACTCGAGTTGACTGAGTGATTATAGCCCATCAACACGTGAAGGCGCAGCCCCGCCCAGGCAGTCTCGCCATATACTCTGGAATTCCCACCGTTTAATACATTGCCACGCCTGATAGTATGGCGACGAATGTCTTAAAACGCGTCCGTGGCCACCACCGCCTGGCCTCGAGTGTCTGAGTTTTGCCGGGCCTAGATTTCTCAAGAAAGACTGCCTATTTCCTATTATTCAAGCACACTCTCCCAGGCACCAGAGGATATGCTCTGGGCATTCATGGCCCGCTTTTCGTAAGGTGTCTTTTTCCGCGCAGACAGGGAGGAATCTGGAAATCTGGCCGCTTCTTCCTGGTGTGGCCTTTGCAGCTTGCGGGTGTGGGCTCAGTGCCATGCTGCCTTCATACGTAAGTGGTCTACGAGCAAAATTTCTTCATGTTTCTTTCTTTTTTTTTTTTTTTGTAAGTGTTCGACAGAGGGCAATGAAAGGTCCCGCCGTTCACGATATAAATCAGCGACGGTGTTTAGAGCCGCGCGCCACGACAATAACCTGCGCGGAGTCATGTAGCTAGGCACGACAGGAGCACCAAACAACTGGTCCAGGAGAGTCTAGGTGTTTAGAACTACACAAAACTAGCAGTTTACTGAATCTTGGGCTATGAAGGTCGTGGGAACATAATTGCAGTGCACTTCTCAGAAAAAAAAAGAGTGAACGGAAAAGAAAGCAGCGGAAAGGCAAAGAAGGAATATCGAAAATTTGATACTCTCTACCCAGACCGGGGCCGCCGCTCCAGAAAGCTTATCACTATTGGCGCGCGCTGGCCCTGGCCCGATTATCGCTGCGCCGCGACCAGGGCCTGGCACGCATGCCGGCCTAACTCTCGTCTCGTCTGCTACCACCACTGCCTTCTGGGACTAGACACTTTGCCCCGAGCTGAATCGGAGAACTGGACAAATACAAAGACAAAATCGGATCAACGACAAAACAAAGCAAAAATCACCATATAGAAAAAAAAAACACCCCGACGAGAGAAAATCATTCAATCCCCGGATTCCTCACACCCAGATAGATGAGCTTACCACGCGATATAGATTCGGGCCGCCGGCGCACCTCGATGGCCAAATTCACTCGTTCATCATGGGCAGCATCTTCAGTTGGCCTGGTACCTCGCCACTCGCCGTCTGGTGCTAGTCTGATCCAGGGTGCCGCCAGCAACACTGTGTTTTTGCAAAAGGACGTTCCACCTGCGGGTTCTGCTGTCCCAAACTCGCAGGGAAGCAGTCCAGACCCGGAAGTGGGTCACACAGACATGTCGCAGCGGGACATGGAAGTCCACGTACTTGGGCAGGCGCAGCGATATTTGCGGGCTGACGCGGCGTTGGACTTTTCTACAGAGGGCGCAGACGTCACACGCAACATCTACCGTTTCGGCAGCGACCAGCAGCAACTAAAACGCTCCAAGAGCATGTCGCTGATTGTGAGTGCAGGAACTTCACGGCGGGGGTCATCGGCGAGTTTTCTTAATGTCCCGGGTGGATTCCGGCGCCACTTCGTTGTCACAAGGGGAGGCAAGCAGCAGGCTAACGCGCTCACACGAAACTTTGTCGAGTTCTTAAGCATATACGGCTATTTTGCTGGTGAGGATCTTGAGGACGACGATGCCGTGGCATGCCACTACTCGCCGTACAAGCAAGATGCCGGCAGCAACGAAGAGACGCCGCTTTTGCAGTCTCCCCCAGATAGCTACAACCCCGAAGGCACTGCCACTGACGTCAAGGCATATTTTTTGCTTGTCAAGGCATTTGTGGGCACCGGTGTGTTGTTTTTGCCCAAGGCGTTTGCTAGCGGTGGACTTTTTTTCCTGGCGGCGATGCTATTCCTGTTTGGTGCTCTTTCTTATTGGTGTTATGCGGTGCTCGTGTCTGCAAAGACGGCCCTGCGCGTGTCCAGCTTTTCCGAAATGGGCCGCGTGTGCTATGGCGCCTGGTTCCAGCAGTTGATCTTACTGTCGATCGTGCTCTCGCAGATTGGATTTGTCGCAACCTACATCGTCTTCACTGCAGAAAACTTGCGGGCGTTCATCGTCAACATCTCCAGATTAGAGACAGCTGACTTGAATATCATGTGGTTCATTGCCTTGCAGGCATGTATCTTGGTTCCGTTGAGCTTGATCAGAGATATTACCCGGCTTTCTTTGCTGGCTCTCGTTGCCAATATATTCATCATGGCGGGACTTGTTACCATCGTATGCTTCACCGCCTTGGAGTTGGTCGGCAACGACTTTCACGCGGGGCCTGGTGTGCACTATATTTTCAACAGGGCAGAGTTCTCACTCTTCATTGGTGTCGCCATCTTTGCGTTCGAAGGCATCGGACTCATTATTCCGATCCAGGAATCCATGATCTACCCCGACCACTTCCCTCGAGTCTTACGCAGTGTGATATTAACTATTTCTACGATCTTTGTTTTCATCGGCGGCTTGGGATACATCACCTTTGGCGAAAATATCAAGACCGTGATTCTTCTCAATTTGCCACAAGACTCGCCGTTCGTCATCATGGTACAGCTTCTATACGCTTTTGCCATTCTATTATCTACACCTATCCAGATCTTTCCAGCAGTGCGCTTGATTGAGCTGCGCGTATTTTCACCGTTCTCTTCTGGAAAGGCATCAAGTCACGTCAAGTGGCTTAAAAACATTTTGCGCCTGTTTTTTGTTATTATGACGTGCTGCGTGGCTTTCTATGGTGGCAAGAACTTGAACAAGTTCGTATCTTTTGTGGGTTGTTTCGCATGCATCCCCTTGGTGTACATGTATCCACCCATGCTTCATTTGAAAAATTGTTGTGACTATGTAAACGCAAAGGTGAATAAGCGTAGCATGTTTGTCGCAGCAATAATCAACTATGTCATGATAGCCTTGGGCGGAGTGGCTTTGGTTTACACAACCTACGATCTCCTTGCACATTAATTTTGAATTGTGATGATATTGCTTGTCACGCATCTGAGCCATATGTAGTGGTCAATTTTTGCCACAACAATACCGTCACTGGGAGGAAAACCAAGACAACCTGTGCACGTAGGAGACGGACTTGTGTCGATTTTACATATAATATCTATTCATTTAGCAATATTAATGCTTTGTATTCTAATGTTTCTGTTATCCATTTATGTCCAAAAAAGATATGCCCAATTGTATGATGGTTTTACTCGTCGCCGAAGACTTTGATGAGTGCAAGTCGGGCATCGTGAATCAGCTTCTGCAAGTCTAGCTTTGCCTGATCACGCAAATTCTTGGTGTCCTTTACCCACAATTTTCCGGAAGTAATCAATGTTTCCTGTTGTTCATATACATCAGGCAAGTTCTTCTTTTCCCACGCACAGAGCTTGCCTTTGGAAGCAACGTATGTAAGCGGCATGTTATATTTAAGTGAGACCCCAGCCGCAAGCGATGACGCTAAGAATCGAAGCGGTAAAGCCCTTTTGGCAACAAACACGTTGGTGACCAAAATGGGGAACACGAAGCTGACGACACCGGGAAACACCGGGTCCAAAATCGTCTCGTCGATTTTCGTTTGCAAGTTTTGCCACTCGTTACACAAGGCAGATTTTTGAGTTCCGAGCTCGGCAGCCATCACACTGGTCTTTTCATGCACGAAATGACGGATTTGTTTGGCCTGTTTCTCCAAGTATGGTGTTGTACGAACGCCCATTCCGTCGACGAACGAGATGTTTCCATGTGCAGACTCCTTCTCCTCAAGCTCCGGTTTAATCTCCATGTTCATTCCAGGCATTGTGGTGACGACCTCATCGTCTTCATAAAATGATCTACGGGCCATTTTTTCGCAGGTTCCGTGGTATTAATTCGGAGACTATCTCGTTGAGTAGTTGTACGTGAGCGCACCGCGCAACATATATTGGCCCCACTTGACTGGTCAAGTTTGATATGGTGTGCGCACTGTTAGCTAAGGGTGGTATCTCTATATATTGTATTCCAGCACTTGCGGAACTAATCATGTCTTCAAACCTACTCATGAGCTCAAGGCCTTTGTCCTCTTGTTGTAAAAATCAAAGTGAACAATTTTTTATCTAAATATATTGAAAGTATAGCCTCATTTGATTGAAGGCACAGCGACGCTTTATGTACTTCCCGTTATAAGACGACGTTTGAATAGTTTCTTCCATAAAAAAAACAGATTTAGCCAGAAATTAACATAAGATCCCATAACATTAGGGGCCCACAGAAAAAAGAAGAATGATAAGAGTTCTTCTCAATTGATAGTCGATTTGACAACTGATGGTAGATGATGTACAAACAAAGTTATCAACAGGTGTTTTATTCGCAGGCTTCTGAGAGAAAGGTGAAACCAAGGTGTCATGCACTGGACTGAAAAATATTTTAAAAGGCAGCGCAACACAAGTAAAACCGTTTCAATGAACCATGGCCACAATATCTGCTTCCATTTCGACAAAAACCGTTAAATAAAGCAAGAAATTTTTCTCAGATAGAGTACTAATCTCATGGGTCCACCAATAGTTAAATTTGTATTATCATCAGTAAAGGAAACATTTGGAGTTCTCCAAAGTTGGAAGACTTGATCCTCGAGAATTGGAAAGAATTCAAAAAAATGAAACTCTCATGAGTTGGAGACTTTGTGGGTGTAATTCGGAACACCACAATGATTTAATATAAGTTGGCCACGCCTGTTCTTGCGCAACAAGCTGATAAACACAAACAATGTATTTTAAAGGCGAGCATGCAATATTCAGAATTCCCGACACAAGAGTCGATGGTTTGATCGGCAGAATTCCGATCCCCTAGAGGAGAACAAAGAAATGTGAATTGCAGTGAACTGCTCATGAGACAGCATTAAAACCACATCATACGAAACACTAGTGTTTCTTAAGAAAACCTCTCTTTTTCTTCTTCGTTTCTTCTGGAGGCGGTGCGATGCCACCGAGTGGCTTGACGTTTGCCTCCATCGCAGGTACCTCAAGACGAATATCCCTCAGGCTGTCTGGCGTAGAAGGTTTGGGTGAGTCCTCAGACATACTAGCATGTGATGTCAATGAATCAGAGTTGGAAGACGTGTGTGCGTTTCCGATGCGGGTGGGCATAGAAACGGACGCCATCATAGTTGACTTCCGGGATTGCGAGATCGGCGGCGAAGACTGCAAGCCAGGCCCTGACAGCATACTAGATTTAGGCTTCCCGCCATTAGCCGCGGGCATAGGCATTCCTCCACGTCCCCCATAATCGATGTTGAGAGTCTGGTCTGGGAAAGCTGAGCGCCGATTGCCTTTTTTAGCAGGATAGGCCAGTGGCACTGAGTGCATTGCTTGTGTCAGTGGGTATTGCGAGGAGACCAGGCCAGACATAGATTGATGATCCATTTGCATCTGCTGGAACGCCATACTATTGGATCTTGACTGCATACTCTTAGGCATATTCTGAGACATGTTTTGAGACATATTCTGAGACATGCTCTGGGGCATGTTCTGAGGCATATTCTGAGTCATATTCTGAGTCATGTTTTGAGACATGTTTTGAGACATGTTTTGAGGCACGTTTTGAGGCATGTTTTGAGGCATGTTTTGATACATATTCTGAGACATGTTCTGAGACATCTGACCTTGGCCGTGAGGAACTTGCAGCGGGCCGTAGTTCACACTGGCTGGACCACTGGAGTGGGACAGAATACGCGGCCTCGGTTGCATCTGTTGCCCATACGAAACGCCATTCTGCTGATATCTTTGAGGATTTCTGAGGGTTGGCGGGAGGGAATTCTGAGGAAAGCCGTTAGGAGGCAATCCATGAGGCGGACGCTGCTCGGGACCTACTGCATCGTACTGCTGGGGATGTGGGTTGTTACCCGAGCCAAACGACTGGCGGTAATTCTGACTGTTGTAATAGTTTCCGGGCCCATTCTGCCCATTATAAGAGCTTCCAGAACCGTTTCCTGGCGACACGTTATGAAACTGTCCCGTAATCTGGTTCAGAGCATCATAGTACGACTCACCTTGGGACCTGGACGTCTGCATCAACCGCAACTCGCGCTCGCGCTCAGCCAATTCCCGTTCACGCCGCTGGAGCTCTTGTTCTTTCTCGGAAAGAGCTTCAGGGGCAGATTCAGGGCGTTTGGAAACCAGGTTCTGCGGAGCACGCAGGGTTGTCTCGATAATATCGCCGTTCAACGCAGCACCATAGATGGCCATATCCGAGAGATCCGAGAGATCAGGAGTCTGCATTTCGGAAACCCCATATGTGCTTGTTGTTGCTGTATTGCCCTTGTCTGCGTTATCGTTTTTTACCGAGACAGGCCCGCTTTCCTGCGAACAATCCTTGGCGGCGGGGCCCTCTTGCTCCACTTCGCGAGACTGCTGCAGTTGACGTTGCAGCTCCCACGCAGCCTGAGCTTGGGAGAGCTGGGCCTTGATGTCTCTCAAGGCGATGGATTTGCTCTGCAACTCTACATCCATGGAGGTGGCCGCGGTCTCTGCCTGCAGTTGTAGGCGGGCCCATTCGGCCATTTTTGAGTTAAAGAGCAGGGACTGCTCGTCGAACTTGCGCAGAAGCTCTTCCTGAGCCAGCTGTTTCTGGGCGAGCGCAGAGTCCAACAGCAGCATGAGTCTTTGACGCTCGCGGTATTCGGACTCAACGTTGTCGCGCTCAAGCCTCAACTCTGCTAAGCTGTCCAGCAAGGTGTTTACGTTCAGGGTGGGACTGTTTTCTGGCGCGTTGGTACGGGAAAAGAAAAGGGACTCTCCTGCATTCATCTTGAGCAACTGACACACGATGGAGTACAAGTTTTCCAAGTATGGCGTGCGCACGCCGTGGTCGTCGCCAAGGAGGATGGGCTGCAATAAGAGCAAGTCGACATCGATGTCTAATCCGTGGAAGAAGCCGTAGAAGATGGGGTTGGCGGCGCGATACCGGGGCCCCTCTGAGTCGCGGGCGTCGGCGCTCTTGAACTGCGCCAGCCAGTTTTTCATGATGTTGGTTTCGTTCTCGTAGCCCTTAATGAGCTTACACTCCATCTTTTTGATGATCTTGAAGAGCTCGTTGACGAGGCCGGAGACCAAGGGCTTGGCTAAGATCTGATTGCTCAAGCGGGCAGGGACTGGCTCCTCAAAGAGCACCAGCAAGGGGTTCAAAACGATGCGCGGCAAGGCGAGTTTCCACTGGTAGGTCATGAACTCCTTGGGGTTATTTGAGCGGAGGAGACTGACATGGCCGTCCAGCTGCTCCTGCACCTTTTGCAAGAGACGGTAGAAGTGAGCGTAGGTGTCCAGGTCGCGAGCAAGGTCGCCTGTAGAGCACGTACCTAAGTAGATGCGCTGGTCCATGTTGCGTATTGCGTGGAAGAACTCGCTGGAGGCCGGGTGCCGCTTGATGTCGGCTTCGTTCATGATAGAGCAAACAGCCACGGGGCTCTGTTTCGGGAAGCTCGACACGACAAACGGCTCCAACAGCACGTAGCCGGTGGACTCGATCACCACGAGCGACGCCGCGTGTAAGTGCGGTGCGAGCGCTGAGCAGGTTTCTTGGAAACTCTGCAAGTTGGCCACGCCAAGAATCACCACATCGTACTTGTGGTGCGGGGCGAGCAGAGCAACTGCCCGTGCTTGCTCATCGGGCCGGAACAGGGTGTGACCAAACGGCTCCGAGTGGAAACGGACTGGCGCCAGTGGATCTAGGCTCGAGCTGACTACTGTCACGGCGCACGCCTTTGTTGTCTGGAGCCGCCATGCGTAGAAGGGCAAGTTCGGGTTTTCGCCCACTGGAGGAATTGTTAGTATTGCTGGAGTGGCGGTGCAACAAGCGCCGCTAGAAGAACATGGACCAAAAAAGAAAGACAAATAGAACAACAAAAGCAAAAGCAAAAGCAAAAAAATAAAACATCAAATCAGACGCACGCACGCAAACACAAAGACAAGTGCCGCTGGGCGAAAGCGGCAGCGACGGGAAACGTACCTGTGAGGATGTGCATCACCATGGGGTCAGGAAAAGAAGACAGGAGAGAAAACGAAAAAAATAAAAACGGAAGAGTCGCTGCGCTGACGGGAGGCGCTAGTACGCGGGGATATTTCAAGCGGGAAAAGCGGGTATGATGTGTTCAACACGGGGTGGTACCTTCTTTCTCTTTTTTTTTTTTCTTTTCTTTTTCTCGTCCTTGGCAAGCTCCGGTGACTGAAGCAACGAGGTGTAAGTGAGCGAGATGCACGAGTACCGCGCGCGGACGGAGAGCGAGTCGCCAGGCTGCTCCTTCGTGCAACGAAGCCCGGATGTGGTGTTTGCAGGACCAGGGCGGGCCAAAAAGAGTGCCGGTTCAGCCATTCCATTTTCTGGCGCCGCCCGCCGCGCAGGGCCGCGGTGCCTCCGCCACCGTTGCCATTGGTGTTTATTGGACGCCCCATTTATTGCCACCTCGCCTTGCTTTGCGTGGACTCACCTGGGCTCCGCTTGACTTCGCGTCACCTTACTTCGTTTCATTGTCACTATGCGTCGCTTCATTTTTTTTTAATTTTTTTTTTTAATTTTTTTTAATTGAATTCAATAGTTGTATTAAATTCACTTCACTTCACTTTAATTTTTCATTTTCATTTTCATTTTCTTGTTCTTTCGAGATTTCAAATTTAATATCTCCCCTCGCCTCTGCCGCTTTCATTTTGCACCTGTCCTAGATTCCGCTTCCTCCTTTCTGTCGGTTTCTGTTTCTTACACCTGTTCATGTGGTTGCTATTCCCCTTTTTCCCCTTTTTCCCTTTTTTCCCCTTGGCTTCATTGACGTCTTTTCTGTGGGCGCGACAGGGTCTTGGACGCTGCTGTCCATGGCCTCGGGGCCTAGGTGAGGAAAGTATCGCACCGGCACGGCTAAGCCTTGTAAGCCCGCGTGCAAACGCCCAAGAGGCCCTGTCGCTTTGCACGGATGTGTAGAATCTTTTCCCGTGCCTACGGCCGTCCGGCCCCTGCATTGGCAATTGTGTCGTTCTGCCCGAGCCCATGTGTCTGGTGTCTTCCGTGGCAGCGGCCATGCGGGCGTAGATGTGTCGAGCCACCCCGCCGTGTGTTTCTAGAGGCGGCCCGGCGACACCGTGCTGTCGCGGCCCCGCGCCCGCACGCCTCTGGCGCAGGGCGCGGCGCACTCAGCGCACCGCCGCCTTGGTCTCGGGACCGGGTCATTGCGCGCGCAACGGCACCCGGCCCGTGCCGCCCTAATGCTGTTGGGGCAAAATGCAATCGTTGGCCGGCCTTTCTAACGGCGACGGCGGCGATGTGTTGAATGAGCATGTCCTGCAGCCAGAAAGTGGAGGAGGAGGTTATGGGGGCGTACGTTTTGTTCGCGTCGCTTGCCTTGCCCCATTCCGGCTAGATCGATGCCGCACACAGAGCCCTGTCTTGTTTCCACACAGGAGCTGGGCTATATATATATCTGGCGCGACAACAGGGTTCCAGTGCGCCTTGGGTCATACCGTTTTGCGACCACGCAAGGAAAAGGGCCAACGGGTCCGACAAGGTGAGAAAGAGAGTGTGTCTGTGTCTGTGTGTGTGTGAGAAAGAAAGAAAGAGAGGGTGAGAAAAAGAGAAAGAAAGAGAAAGAGAAAGAGAAAGAGAGAGAAAGAGAGAGAGAGGCGGTATATTAAGAAGGGAGAGGGGAGAAGGATGAGGAGGAGGGGGTAGCGGGAAAACGGCAACATGCGGGTTCAACCAAACGTGTCGTTGGCGCGCACGCGGGCCCTAGACTACGAGGAAGAGGTGCCCTTTAGGAAGAGCGTCTAAGTGAGGCCCAGCGCTATGGCTCCACAGGCTAGCCTGCGGTAGTGCGAGTGTCTGAGGTGGTGCCTTAAAATAAATTGCCCCGTTGCTGGGTCCTGATCCGCAACACGCCGGTATTGCCGCGACGTTACGCCAAGCACCCCGTGTGTGTGTGTGTGTGTGTGTGTGTGCTACGACAATATGTCATTTCATTCATTCATTTTGATTCCGTGTACTGCTTTATCTCTTTTTCTGGCCTTCAGTCATTCTTTTTTCTTTTCTTTTCTTTTCTTTTCTTTTCTTTTCCTTATTAGTTCCATATTTTTTGTCTGGGTTAGTTTCGGAATTTGCGGCGCTATCAGTGGCGTTCACCGCGAGCGATGGTTGACCCCGTTTCTCTTTCTCGTCTCGTTCTCGCCCTGGGTTCTCGCCATGGTTATACGAGCAAAACGCGACATGACGAAGCGCACTCGAACATATCACTGTTCGAAAGCCATCAGACCACCAGCCCCGGCATGTTGTTGCGACTACGCGCTGCGGTTCTTGCCATTTTGCCGCGCAGCTTCTGGACGTCTGCCTGGCCCGCCCTGGGCGCGCCACTGCTAGCTTTGCCTAGTCGCGCCACCGCCCATCTGCCTACTATAGAGCCATTTCTCCGTCAATTCCTGTAAATGGCCGTCTCTCGTTGTCTCCTCTCCCGCTTTCTCCCACTCTCTCCCACTTTCTCTCCCACTCTCTCCCTCTCTCTCTAAATCTCTTTCATTCTTCTTGTATCTACTTATATCCCCTTCGATATTCTTTAGTTCACGTTCTTGTCCATCTATAGGGCTCTAATGGGATATAAGGCCTTCTTCATTTTATAGCGTTGCCTCGCTTAAGCTGTGCACCTAGCCCGCACTCTGGGAGTGCCAAACCCAATGACAAGGCCCGCTGCCAGGGCGCGCGGAATGAAAAAAAAAAAAAAGAAACTGATTCCTCTCTTCTTCCTTTCTTTTTCTTCTTCACGGACCCTCCCAGCAGCGTCACCGAAAAATAATCTGATTTTCTTGGTTCGATGCGGCTGGCCGGTTCCCCCGGTCGGCCTTCGTGCCGGCTGGTTGGATCCTGGCGCGCGGGCCCGCAGATTAAGTCAAGTACGGGTGTATCTCCGGGTGATGAGGCTTCCTCTGACTCACTCGGTCATAATCCCTTGCATATTTCTCGTAGACCTCCTCTTTTCCCTTTATCAATTCGGCTTCCCCATTCTTGCACTCCGCCCTTTTCCTATTCCCCTCCGCCCAGAAACCGTCTTCTGTCAAGATACCCAGCGCGTGTCTCTGGCAAGATTCTTCCTTTTTTCTCTCTCTGTTCCTCTAATGTCCCCCGGCCCTAAGTCTAAGTGATATTCACATTGGGCGCACGGCTAGGCCCAAGCCGGCGCGCGCGCCCACGGCCCACGGCCCACGGCCCCCGGCCCTGGCCCTAGGCCTTAGAGCCCCAACACCGGAACAGAGCCCAATCGGATACGCGCCACGGGAACCTTGCCAAAAAAAAAAAAAAAACACCAACCCGGCAACTTTTCCGATGCGAGGCAACTTAATTCTCATTGAAGGCTTGGACCGCTCTGGCAAGTCGACGCAGGCCGCACTCCTTGCCCAGCGTCTTGACGGTTCCCTCGTAAAGTTCCCGGACCGCTCGACGCCAGTAGGAACAGTCATCAACGAGTACTTGACCAACACGGACTTTGGTCTCTCGGACGAAGCTGCACACCTTCTTTTCAGTGCCAACCGGTGGGAGTTAGCCGCCAGCTTGGAAAAGTCCCTCGTGCAGGGCTCGCACGTGGTCATGGACAGGTATGTGTATTCGGGTCTTGCGTACTCGCTCGCCAAAGATACCCCGCGGAGCCGCGAGTGGCTCTACGGCCCAGACCGTGGCTTGCCGAAGCCGGACTTGACGGTGTTCTTGACGATCCCGATGAGCGAGTTGGCCCTGCGCAAGGGCTGGGGCGACGAGCGCTACGAGCAAACGGCGTTCCAGGAAAAGGTCCATGCATGTTTCTTAGACATCTTGCGTCCGCAAGAGGACCCATCCATCGAGATCCTCGCCGCAGGGCTGCTTCTGATTGAGCAGGTTGCCGATAGCTTGTGGCTCATAATCCTGCGCCGAGGCCTTGATCTTCCCACCGAGCGTCCATTGAAAAGACTCGCGTGATGGGCTCCAGTGCAGACTTCACTTTACTTCACTCGTATTATATCCTGTGTGAACTGTAGCAGAGACTCTGTTGCTTGCACGTATGGCCCACTGTCGTCTTTACATGTATCCATCTCCACCAAAGACCGCGTGGCCGCTGTTGCCACGATACGTTTGCATCCGATACATAGTCATACAAAGTCAGATACACATACACACATCAAGACCTACGGACATCAATTCATGAGAGCGTCCAAGTGCTCGAGTCGCTGTAGCACCCTGGTCTTCAGGGTCTCCATGAGCTCGCCCCCAAGAAACACTTCATCAAGCACGGCATACAACTTGTAGAAGTTGAATACTAAGTCAAGTTCGCACACATTGTCGAAGTACGTGTCCAAAATCTCGACAAGAAAGTGGATCGACTCCAAGTAGTTGAGCTCGTTGTCGACAAAGTCTATCAGCACTATGAAATAGAGCCCGGCGTAACGCCGGTACACCAACTTCTGGTCTCGCAACTCCACAAAGTTGCTTTGATATTTCAGGTCTCGTGTCGACACAAGCCTATGGACCTCATTCACTGTCTCTTGCTTCTGGGTTTCCGTGCACGTGCTGTCGTACCATTTTGCTAGCCGCGTTTTGCCTTGGCGATTAAGAATTAGAACGTAATGGATGGACATCGCGGTGGGCGGTGCTGCGCTATATGGCCTTCGGGAATGGCGTACCTGGAATGCTGCCTATAGCGGCGGTACTTGAAAATATCCGTGTCAAATGATATGTTCGGTGCTGAAAAAGACCACGCATATGCCTAGAGTTGGTGTCCGCGATAGGGTGCGCTCGCGCCGCGTCCATGCATGACATATCTAGACAGAGCGTCGGCCCTGTTATCTATATATGTATAAGAATTCTCTGGTTCTTGGTGTGACAAAAAAAAAACCATAGCAGTGCCTCGCTTGGTTGATCGTCGCCGCCATAGCAGAGGGCTCTATATTCAAAAAATATGCTCTTTGTCGATACCTAAGATATCTACTACTATGGGTGCCAGTGCTCGCTCGGTCAACCAGTGCTCGCGCCGCCTTTTGGGCGTGCGACCTGGCCCCAGATTCTCCGCTGCATCCATCTACTTATAAATTACGGATTTTACATATTTACTTGCCTATATACATACCTATTTATTTAGGCAGACAGGTACTTTTGAATACGCATATTGGTGGCTCAGATAACACTGTTTCCAAGAGTTCTTGCAAAGAGCTGTTCCAAAAAGACTCCAGACCGAGCAATCGACATCGGAAACCTTGTTCTTCGGCCCAAAGATGGATGTAGTACAAGAACCATATAAACAGTATGAGATCAGAGAAGGAATTGTCTTTCTTTTAGAGCTTTCGGATGCGATCTTCACGCCGATTCGCCAGCTTGGGTACCAGAGCCAGATCGTCGAGATCCTCTTGTGCATCAATGACTTGCTCGCAGAGATGGTGGTTACTTTTCCGTCTAATGGTGTGGGAATATACCTCTACAACTGCAGCATTACAGGTAACAAGTTTTCCAAAGACTCAGGGCTCAACAAGATATTCTCTCTCAACGACCTCAACAGCTCCAACATGAAACTACTCATCAACCTCATGTCAGAAGACTCTAAAGGGATCAAGTCCCTAAGACAGTGCTTCCTGCCTGCCGACAAACCCAGCGACCATTTGCACACCGTGCTCAAGACCATGCTCCTCGAGTTTCAGCGGAAGCCCCAATATAATAAAAAGAAGATGTTCTGGTTCACGAACAACGACCGCCCTTACATCAACGTGATGCTCAAGGATAGCTTGCGTACTTTGGTCAGCGACTTCGAAGACAGTCATATCCACATCACTCCGATTTTCTTGGATACCTTTTGCGACGACGAACAGAGGGTGCCGATGCCATTTGATACATCCTTGTACCAAAATATTTTCCTAAACACAAACTACTTGAAGTCTGCTGGCGTTTCAGGGAAGGGCAGACTTGATGCAGAAAAAGACCCCACTCTGTCGCTGAAGACCACTCTCTCGTCGCAAATTCGTGAATCCATCTTTAGACTACAGGAGGTCAAACGCGTCCAGTTCTCTTGTGACTTGGTGCTTAGCGATGGTCCTGGAATTGGCGGTCGCCTTGGTTGCTCGATTAAGGGATATACATTGTACAATCACGAACAAATCAGACTGTTTAAAAAAGTGAGTACAGAAACTGGTGCCATAAAAATAGCACATAATGACACAAAACGTCTCAAGAGCGGTACTGGCCAGGAAATACAGTTAAAAGAAGGTGCGGAAAACACTGGAATCTTAAAAGGTATTCCAGTTAAGTTTAAGAACGAATCAGAAAAGCATGACTCCGACCCAGCGGAAAAGGTTCTTCTTCTCAGACCAGATGTGGTGAACTTTATGAGAAGATACTCTTTTGATCACATTCCTAAGACGTACAATCAAGATACTATAGATAAAGATGACGACCCTGGTATTGACAGCCCAGAAGATGAAACGGTCGATGAGCAGGTGGAGTTCTCAAATGCTCCATACTTAAAGCTTCTATGCTTCAGAAAAATCCTGAAGTTCCAACCATATTTCAACATGAAGCCGCCTATTTTTGTGGCTGCCGATATGCATGACGGGATGGGATCATCCCTGACACAAGGCGGCTACACCAACTCATTAAACACGTTCAAAACATTATACCAATCTTGCGTACGGCTCAAGAAATACGCCATTCTTTTCGGTTGCACGAAGAAAAACTCCAGCCCCAGCATGTATGCTCTATATCCGACAAACATCTGCAAAGCCTCGTCTCGAAAGACCCCAGATGGATTTCTACTTTTTAACCTCCCCTGGCTTAGTGAAATCCGGAGCTTGCCTGACCATATGTTGACGCTTGACGGAGGGAAATTTGTTCTGGAAAATGAGGGAGTCAAGCCCGCAGAACTTGTTACCTTGTACCTGAAGCTTTTGGATCAGGTGAAGCCGTGGGATTCCTACGACCCAAGCAAATTCGAGAATCCCACATTGCATTACTTCTACAAGACAATCAAACAGGAGGCTTTGCAGTTGGATATCAAGGACGAGGATACTAGTCTAGAGGCAAACGATTGGACTACACGGGAACTTGGCAAATTGTACAAAGCGCTTCAGAGTGATGCCGATGCCCGGGAAATATTCAGGTTTCTTAACCAAGTGCTAGAGCAAGTTGAAAAGCAGAGTGCATCCAAACGTTCGCCTGACAACGAATGCACAGCATCAAAAAAACGCAGGGTCGAGAAGTTGAGCGAGGCAGAAGTAATTATCATGTGGAAAAACAATACTTGGGAGAACGCAAAAGTAGATCAGCTTCGGGAATTCATGAGTCGATATGAAGGAATCAAAAAAGCTACACGGCGGGCCGACATGATAATCAATATATCCGAGTATCTCGAGAGTAGACGAAAGCACATTTGAGAGAAAGAAAATGAGGAGGTATACTTTTAAACGTTGTATAATTTTATGCACGCATCTGTCGCCGGCAGCCCAAACCTCAAATTTTAAAGACCAATATACTATATAACATATGCGATAGACTACGCGTGCGTCATACTCAAGACAAGTTGTTGTTTTTTTTTGTATTCCTGGTGTGGCCGTAAAGGCTATGGGAATCGAACGTTCGATGCGACCAAAATACATTTGCACAGGTCAGTAAGTTTTCGCTGCAGGAGAAGATACGATACGTTTGGGGGACTATGCCATTTATGGAAATATAGCGCAAACACAATGCAAACACCCCAACTGAAAATCGGCACCCGTCGGCACAAATTACTAAAGAAGACCAGGCGCTACCTTGCCTCCGCCCTGAGTCTCTGCCATGTACCGTGCTTTTATATAAACCAATCAAATACGAAGCACACGGATATTAACCTGGTGAGTATGAAGGGCGAATCAAAAATTCTCCCGGAGTGAGCGGAAAAGAGCTGGTCCGCAATTGCCGCAATATTTGCTGGCTCTGCAGGGCAGCATACCATTCTAGTCCCGTAGGCCCTAGGGCTATTATCCTCCTTCGCCCTACCTCTAGACTCATGGCTCCAAAAAGGAAAAGACTAATCCCAAATTATAGTATCAGCGCATCGACATAATTGTCTGACGAATAAAATTTTGTGGAGTTTTTGATGCTTTGTGATGATTATTGATCCTTTTTTTTGCCTTAAGATGCTTCTGTTAAATTCCAGTGCTGTTAGGTATTATTTGATACTGTTTTAGAGGTATTTCGAAGTATATTTGAGTTGCCTCACATTTATACTTTTGGGGTGATATTGGGCGGTCATGGGCTCCCAGGCGAAAGTGCGCGACTTAAGTACCCCGGGATATATTACACCTTGCAGATTTGATGACCTTAGGTCAAACGCATTTTTTTTACAAATATCTTTATTAATAAACGCACCACGTCCTACCTTTTTGTGAGAAAGTGTTGGATTCGTGGTTTTCGCTCTGCTTATCGATCTAGACGCTTTACTTGTTTTTCTGCTGGAGTGGACTCATACTTACCTGACTCTTCTAGCCAGCACTAATTTCACAGTTTGACATCAGCCGACTAGGAACTAAATAGCCCTCTAATTTGGCACCCGATCTAACCAGAACCACAACTATGCAGTCGCAAGAATATTCAGAAACGACACAGGGGACTCTGGCTGAGAGCCTACCGCCATACCAAGACGATATTCCCAAATACGCACCTTCGCTTCAGTTTTATGGGCTAGCACTCATGAAGGTGGAGTTTGACACTCCTTGGAGCGATCTTAACATGCCATTCAAGCCGGTGGTGGTCGAGCTCAACAGTAACCAGCTCAACTTTTACGAGTTTGCCGCCAACAGGTCCACTTGCAGCGCCGTCAAATCCCTATACCGGCGTCAGAACTACGAGGATTTCTCAAACAAGGACTCGCCCATACCTGAAAGCACCGATAGTCAATCTGTCAAGCACCGTGTCCTTAAAGATGGCCTGGTATTACCTGCTGGTAGGCACATGCTTGCCAAGTTCAGAGGCCGCAAGGATAAGAGGAAAGCACAAAAGATCCTGGGTACGTGGCTCGCTCTGAGCGTTTGCCAAAATCAGTTACTTTTCGAGCCCACCTCCAACAGGGCGGTCTACGACGAGTTTTCTGCCACTTACCGCGGTAATCTCATCCATAGCTACACGCTTCTTAACCTAAAGGTGGGCGAGGCCCCCTCCTTGACTCTGTCTCGTTATAAAGAAGATATGAAGTCGCCACACACCAACTGGCTGTTGATCAACTATCGCAACACACTCCGTCTACGCGTCGAGTACACACAGCTCCTCCTCCACTTCTGGTCGTTCCATGGAATGGTCCACTGGTTCCGAAACATGAATGTGGGGCGAGACTTGGCTTCGTCGATCGACGAACGCAAATTGTCAGTACTCAAGTCGATCCCACGGAACTTCACTTCCTTCAACAACGCATTGCTAGAGGCTACTGCTCGCGAGGCCCTTGCATTTAACCCATCCACTTGCAAAATGGTTCATCTTATGTCTTCTCCAGCGGAAGTTCACGAGAGCTGCTGCTGCAGTGAGTATACGATGAACTCTGGTGATACAGATGCCTCCATCATTTCTGGCTCATGCTCCGAGACATGCAAAAAGCATATAGTGAACATCTATGGTTCGAAGCTCACGTGCTTTGAAAACGTGTATACACTGGTCGAAAAGCAGTATATCTCCAGTTGTATTCCCGTGTTGGATCTGTTTGATACGTGGGCTGGAGCTAGGCTAACCATCTCCAACTACGAGGACATTTTGCTGAAGAGCCATAGAGAAATTTGCAACAAGTATGGCAAAGTGTTCGTCTCATATCACACGTTCTCCGACTCCGTGAAGAACTATAATAGGAACCAGTCTCGTTCGCAGACAGCCCCCAAGCAGTGCCGTGACTTCTACATCGAGCCTGCTGGAATCGTGAGCTCTTAAAAGAATTTCAAGAGTATGCTCCTGAACTTGCGGACATGGATACAAAAGAATCAAAATATGGTACATAAATACATCAGTGCCCTGTAAATGAAATGAAAAGGGGCAGGTCGAATTCTAGCACATCGCTGTGTCATCGGAGAAGTCTTCGCTTTCCTCCATACCCAAGTAGTTTTCCTGCTCCTGGGCATACTGTTGAATCTGCCTCGACTCGGCTTCTCTCGACTGGCCGTAGCCCTCCACCACATAGAGTTCGGCCTCGTTTGTAGGACTAAAATTGAGCCGCTCTCCACAATTCGGCAGCAACAGGTCAGATGCCGGCGCGTTCATGGACATGGGCGTGGAGGGCAATTCGTAATGCTGGTTATTGACGTTGTTGGCTGACATTTCAAATGACAATTCCTGAAATGAAACATCCTCAAATTTGGTCCTTGCATGCCCAGTAACGGGATCTATCCACTGTCTCAAAGATCCCCAGGGCGTGATCTTAATAGTTCCACCGTCAGGGTGGTTATACATGGGCCATTCGTTGGACTGGCTGAGAATCTCTCGCTCCTTGTCTCCTAAGACAGCCTTGGGTTTCTTCGGGTCGGGCTCAGCATCTCTTTTCCTTTTGATAACAGAAGTCATTACGGAATATTGTGAAACCTTTAGAGAGTTGTGTTTTTGTATTAATTTTTGTGACTCGTGCAAGTGAGCTCTATCTGAAGAGAGCGTGAGCAAAAATTGAATTCTCTCTGTATTTGGATAAAAAAAAGGTTTTTTTGTCTATCTAAAAATCCTCCTTCAAAGAAATAACTGAGATGTTAAACCACCGAATGAATGTGGAAATTTGAAGAAACAAGTATAAATTTGCGTGTAGTGAAATGAGCTTGAAGGTCAACCAGTGAGAGACAATATTCGACTTTGGCTGAGATGACTGGAAGTGATCAGTATCGGCAGTGAATAGAAGTGGGAAACTTGTTTTGATCAAAAAGGAGGAAATCTGATGTCACGACAAATTGGTGCTTCGACTCTAAGAAAAAAAAGTTTAAGAAAATTTTGGGGTATGGGTGTAAGAAGAGGCCGGGGGAGCTGGTCAAATACCAAGGTAGGAAGTTCAAGCTATAGTGCAAGAAAAGGCGACCGAGAGAAAAAAATATAGATGGCGCAAAAAAATCCAAAGCGCGTGTCGAAAAAGAAAAAAAAGAAAACTTGACTCTGCCCAGGATCGAACTGGGGACTTTCTGCGTGTAAAGCAGACGCCATAACCAACTAGACCACAGAACCTGTCTTCGAGAGTTCCTTTTTTTTTTGAATCAATTACTTTTGGATATATTATTTAGAGTGTATATAAAGTCAGGGTAATGCCAACGTTAAAATTCAAATCCGACACAGATAGGTACTTCAAATATGTTCATCGTTTGATGTTGTCTATAAAGGGTGTGCATTGAACAATGTATTTAGTAGGATGTGTAATCTTTACTTGACTGTGCCTCAACATATGCAGTTTTGTATTTGAAATTTTCAAAAGAAAGCTCGTATGTATGTGTTAATGGAAGCTAGATAATCTGGGCATCTCAAGTTTAAAAAAATTAAATATTTATATCCTTAGTTGTTTCAATAGTTTTGTGCGAACTGAAAAGAGTCTCTCAGAATAAAAACTTGTAGCGGATGACTGAGCGAGGAATCTGTAGAGTTCACAAGTAATACAAACTTATCCCCCTGCTACATTCATAAACTTTTTTGAGTGAGGTCTTAGACTGAAGTGCAACATCAGTAACTTAGTACAAAATGGAATAAGATTCTGCATATATACAAGTTATAAAAGCTGAGTTCGCTGGAAGCAGAGTCTTTTCAATATTGAGAAGCCGTCTAAGCCCAGGTGGTGGTTCCCTAATATGGTCAAAGAATCAAAACAAGTCACAGTGTATGGATATTCTCAAGAAGTAGGCCTTGTGTTATAATGTCTTGTGTCATAATATCTTAACGAAGATTCAATAACTGGGCAATTCTAAGTGCTGAAACAAAGTATCCGTGTTCAAATTGATGTGGTTCATACGTATGTGGTGAATCGATAGAATATAATCTAGAACTATACAGAAACCAAAATCAATGCGGTTTATTTGAACTTATTCTTTATTGGATTTAATGAAATGAAGAAAAAAAAGTTGTGAGCAAAAGAATCGACGTTTTTGTAAATAGTCATGACGCCCCTTCTCTTGCCAAGTCATGAGATAGCTCTCAAATTCTAATAAGGTGGCTTTAGAAAAAAAATTCAGAACCCCCCCTCCCTCAAAGCTTCGACAGTGAACACGATATTGATTGATTTAGCGAATAAAATACAACGTATTTGGCAGAAACTCCCTATCCCCAAAAAGTCAAAATGTTCGTCTCTTGTAAGCACATTTGTTTTTTCCATCGTATCTTTTTCCGTTTTCTTTCCCCTTTTTTTTAACTTACAGTACAACCTTACTCTAATAAGGCTAAGTCGCCAGTGGTCAGCTTGCGATGAACTGGGAATTTTTTGGTGCAGGGTGACATTCAAGCATTATGAATAGATCAACTTGCTGCATCAGGAAACATCGACTAATACTTTTGCAAGGGGCCGAGCGTCGGCATATGAAACTCGAAAACAAATACGTGCGTACTTCTCGAACAACTCGCTTCTGGTATCTTGTTTGTTTCAGGTGTCTCATCCCGGGGGTCTGGATTTTCTTATTCTTTTTAATTTCCCTCTGAGTGCATGGAGCGTGCAGGTGCCTTGTATGCTAAATACATACTGATGCACAGGTTTGGAATGCTTTCAGCCTTCCTTTTGCTCGTATCCCCTTTTTGGTATGCTGAGTCAGCTTCGTGGCTATAAAAAACAACAACCTTGGATAAACGCATGAGATTGTATTGTGATACACTTCTTCCTTTTCAAACATTCTATCAAGTACCATAAGGTTAACACTCTAGTCTTTAATCGTGACTCTCGACGATTCAAGCGTCCAAAATCAAACTAAACATTCCGATTCCTCTCCTAAAAACAAGAAGAACAAGAAAAACAAAATAAAGAAACTTACATGCAGAAAATTTACGAAATCAGACTATGCAACACGCATACCGGAGTTATCGAAAATCAACAGTGTAACGCTTCAAGGATCGAGACGTGGATAGTCTGGAGTAGGTCATGCTTTTTTTGCTGACACTGCGTAACCTCGGGAGGCTTGTGCCTCGGACATAAGTGCACGGTCACATACAAATGTCAGCCTTTTTTTTTCTACAGCTATAGGACAATGACCCGTTTCGCCACGTGCACAGAGTTTCTTCCAAAAAGCATCAAATCTTTCTTACAAACCATTTACAAAGACATGTTACATTCTGCACCTACATGACCATCTTATGAAAACTGACTTGGAACGAACATTCACCATGCTCAACTTCCTTCCTGGCTTAGTTGACATCTATAATTGTTTTGTTTTATAAAATAACGCACATATGATTTGTTCAGGACAGTTTACCTCATCAAACTCTGATTTGAGTCTTTTTATCAGTATGTTTACACGGCACTACCACGTCTCGTAACTAGATCTTTGTATTTGTAAAACGATGATCACTATATCTTATGTGACCCGACTAAACACATGCAAGAGTTTTGGTTTTCTTCTGGTAATTGCTTTTCGTTTCTAGCCTAGTTCTGTTCATTTCTTGTTTTGATTTATTTTTTAGGGGAACCTAGTATGCCCAACTTAATGGAAATACCAAGAATTTAAAATTCATAAACCTGATTATAAACTCCTGATTCTGCAGATAATCGCACCATTTCTGAAAGTTGTTTGTTTCCATTAAGAGCCCAGAATCGGGGGGTACGCGGACTTGTATATAATCTGCTCAGAAGCTCATAACCTTCTCTCGATGAGAGCTTAAACACAGACGTGCACCATTGCGTGGGGGCAACTGCCTTAAACAATTCTGTTCAACTAAACGGAGAAAAATATTCAAAGATATCAATCGCATTACCATCTCAGATCTAGACAATGATTTTATTTAGCTTCTTGAAAAAAAGGTATAGATTGTTATCTGCAGTGAAAAGGAACTTCTTTTTTTTTTTGTTTGTTGGCTTAGACATGCAACCGTTGTATACCTTGATATGCTACCCGCTACACAGGTACCGCGCAAAACCTGCTTGGCCTTTTTCAGTCATGACAGCGTAACTTAATTATCATAAAATTACTAAATCCTACTCACACAATATCGAAGTCACGTCGAACAAGCTACGTAAGTAATTAACTGTGTTTATTGCCCAAGGCGCTGTTGGTCACATTGATGCCTTGCGCCAAATCTTTCTTTTGATTTTTTCAGGGCATAAATTCATTTTACCTACAAATGTAAGTTCTCGTGTCAAAACTTTATTAATATTAAACTTCACTCAGCACTCCAACTGCACACCCTCTCGTGGAGGAGGGGGGGGATGTTTAAGTTGGCTCCTAAAGTTCAGTAGTAAGAGCGGATAAATGAGCATTTCATTAAGCAGTTCTAAACCGTCTAAATACCCACCGCAAACATTATTGTTTTTTACATACGGAGCTTTCTGGGCCTCCACTGAATTTCCCACGCCAAACATTCTCAAACTCGCATGATTTCGTAAATGAGGATTCGAAGGATCATCATGCGGAACCAAATTTCTGGGAGACCTACAATTCCAAGCAAAGACGTAGTTCTGAAAACAAAGGTAGAAAAAGGTGTTCGATGTATAGCAGAACCCATACCAGAGGGATCAAAAAAGTTTTTTCTGGATCTTTTTTCTTTCGTCATAGTTTTAGCTGTAGCGCGTCGGCCTGCAGATTTACTCAAGCCGCATAGTTTCCAAGCCGAAATTAGTGTTTAATGCTCCAATAAGGATACAGGAACGTTGAGGGACTCCTGCTGCTGGGCTTGATTCGAAGTATATAATATGCGCCAGAACCACAACCAAGATACGGGTTTTAGTTTAGACGTATGTCAGCACCCAGCTAAAGTTTTCAAAACGACCACCCACTTCTTTCTTAAGCACGCCGCCCATTAGCGCTCTTGTGAGATTTCCCGAACTGTGGCACGACCTTCCATCACCCCAGACATCAGTACCACCAACCATCTCCGCTAAGCATTCTGATACTTCCGATAACAGAGGTTGTTTCCAAAGAAGAGAACTTGAGTTTTCTTTCCCGAAGCTCTAGTTGTGAACATTGTTCACGAAAACACGCAAATTAAATCCTGTGCGTTACTTGTGCGACTTCCGTGGATGCATTAGTAATATCAAGCCAGATACCGAATAAAGTTTTCAATTCCGGGCGTCAGGATCTATATCTTTCTTTGTGAGCTGTAATCACAGCCCCTGAGTGTTCTCTCCTAGAAAAAACTAGTGCAGCAAACTAACAAAAAAAAGCACGCAAGCAAACGCCTGTGTAATTACTGAAATCACCATCCTCGCCGACATCATGTCTGTGTCATCCCCTGAAGACCAGCACCACCACCGCAAGAAGAGAGTCGGCAAGGCCTGCGATCTGTGCCGCATCAAAAAGACGAAATGCGATGGCAAAAAGCCATGTACCCGATGCGTAGCGGAAAACCAGCTATGTGCATTTAGCGACAAGAAGAAACCCAAGGAAAAGACCCACCCCACCGGGTATATCGAGTTGCTAGAAACAAGAATCGACGTTCTCACGCAGACATTGCTGAGGGTAATCACCATGGCCGAACCACACCTCCCGTTTCTCCAGGAAATCATGGCACAAGCGAAAATCGAGCATGCACAACTAACGCTACAGGAAGCCAACGTCATTCTGATGGCAGACCCGCTTATTCCCATCAATGAGGTGGTGCGCTACCTAGTATCCGAGCCCGGCTGCTTGTCCAAGCAGGAATCGCGCGCCAGTCTTCCAGAGGCAGTTTCGAATCAAAATATGTCGGCGCTGCAGCAACCGGACTCGCCTCGCGATAGAGCCGGGTCGCAGAATACTTCGCCCGATAACAGCATGGATTTCCTGGACCTAGCGAGTCGTCGTCCGGAACAGAAGCCATCAACACAGTTGGGTCCACCACTATGTCCCAGCCAACCCGCCGCGCACGTGATGCATTCGACCCGGGGCTTATCAGATATTAACATGCGGTCTCTCTTTCACCGGTTCGGCAGCCAGCTGCCAAGCAGATCGAGCTCCACGCAACTGCTTGGGTCCAGTCCCAACGAACACGCGCCGGTAGTTCCAGCCAGGAATGCCACGCACAGCTCTGCCAGAATTTATCTCCCCGGCGCACCCGACGCCACAGAGCTGGCGTCCTTCGAATCCTTCGAGCAATTTCCTGTGTACCCTCTGCTATCGAGGCAGCATATGCACAGCTCCGGGGGAACAGTGAGCACGTCGCCACTGTCAGTGCTGTCGCTCTCCGTGAAGTTGGAGAATCAGAACTTCGACGACCCCACGCAGCATATTCTTCGTCGGATGGACTCAGATAAGAACTATGCGTCTGCATCTTCTGTGAAGAGAATGGCCAGTGGCCCCGTGTTTAAGTCTCAGTCTAACACGTATTCGCCCCATATGTACACGGCCAGCTTTGTTCTGGGCGGCAGCAGCCGGAGCGACGGGGCTCAGAGTGTGCCCGCGACTGCAAGCACGTACGCCAACCCTGTGAAGCTTGAGCTGGGCAGCACAGGGTATAATTTCGAGCCCGACCTTCTCTTCAACGGGGCCCCATCCAATGTGTTCGCCGATGGGTACCCTACGCTTCTTGAACCCGAAGACCTCGGCATGGCAAACAGCTTCTTGAGCTCATTCACGTGATGGGCACTTTCATTTTCTTCACCCTGCATGTATTTCTCTAATGATATAATTTTAATGAACTTTTCGTGTGCTACAGTATCTATCTATGTGGATAGGCCTCACTGGGGCCAACATGAGTCTCCCAACCATAAAGGGCAGTAAAGAGCTCAAGAACTTAAGGACTCAAACGAGCCCTCTTCTTCGTTAGGCCACGTATCTCGCCCAAACCTCACTCGTAGGTGGCCTTGACCACGACCGGGATCATTCCGCCGGTGCCAATCGCAAACGCACGGTGCCCCAAGACCAACAACTGGGTGCGGATGGAGCCCGAGTGGGAGGTGACGCTGATGAACTCATCCGCGAGCTTGTCGGTGGAGCTGAAAATGTGCTGGAACGCGCGGTTCTGGCGCACGGCCTGTTCCCAGACCTTTTCCCGGTAGTCGTCCTTGAAGAGCACGTCCTCCTCGACAAAGCCATCTTCGATGCGGAAGCCGCGGTGCTCGTACTTCTCGGCAATGACGCGGCGCGGTGAGCGCTTGTCGCAAGTGTGCACGCCGAGCGTCTCACGGAGATCCTCCATGATGAGCGGCTGGGCGTGTGACATGGATACGTGCCCCTCCCACGTGCCAATCAACGTGTCGACGGAGCGGCGAAAAGGTGACGAGAACCAGCGCGTGGGCAAGTGCAAGCCCTGCTGGATCTCGAGCAGCAACTGCTTGTGGTTGTCTTTTGCCTGCGCTAGACCGAGGTCCGTGAGCTCGGGGTCGGGGCCCCATACAAGGGTGCCGTCCGTTGTGAGGCGCAGCCACTTGGCGTTCCATTGTTCGTCGCCATAGATGGAGTTGGCCAAGTTGTGGTAGCCCTGGCCGTGGCGGCCCAACAAAAGCAACTTGTACGCCACGGTGTCCGGGCTCTGGCGGTTGAGCTCGCGGATCTCGGCCGCAAGCTGGGGCCACGGCCGCGTTTTGCCAAAGCCTTCCTTGAAGTAGTCGAACCGCGTCTCGTCTGTTTCTGCCATCAGCTGCTTAAAGCACCCAGGCACTACCTCGAACCTCCACCGCGGGCCGGGCTCGAGGCTCTGTGCCGCTGCATACTGCTCACGGTCATGAAGAGTGATGGCGGAATTGTGCACATCGATGGCGTCGGGTTTCGTGGACATTCTTTTGGGGAGGTAGGGAGTGCAGCTACGGTGTATGGGAGCGCGCGGCAAAGAGCAAGACAGAGAGCAACGACGAACCGTGGTTTGTACAGTTTGTAGCAGCGGCGCCTTTGTATTTGGGGGTGAGACGGTTGAGGATTCGGGGCCGCATTCAATCTGGGCGCGGGGGCGCCTGAGGCGCTGGCTCATAGTGGGCATGGGGGCAGGCGAGGATGCACGGATTTAGGACTGGGCACCAGAGCGGAAGGGAATGGGGAGGGGTGCGAAGGGTGAGAAAAAAGAAGATTGGAGAGGAGAGGAGGAAGGAGAGGAGAGGAGGAAAAAAAAATAGCGAAGATATGGATAAAAGAAGGCTTTGTGACTTTCGAAAAAAAAAAAAGAAAAGAAAGGAAAAGAAAAGAAAAGAAGAAATATTAGAGTCTACGCTGTTGGTTGCTGGCCGTATATGACCGGGTGCTCTTGCGGGATCCATTCCCTGTTAGCTATGTCCAGTGCGGCGTACCAGTTGCGGCACGCGGCAAGAACGTGGTTAACACTGGATATTATATATTGCAAAAATTGGAAAAGAAAGAAGAGAAAGAAAGAAGAGAAAGAAAGAAGAGAAAGAAAGGAAAGAAATGGGGGAATGATTGAATGAATGAATGAAGAAAAAGAAAACACTTCCCGAGTAGCAGGCCGGGGCGGTGTATCGAAACAAGGCCTGCACCAGGATAGGCCTCGTTATTTCACGGGCCCGCTCGAGCGTCGCTAGGCGCGGCGCGACTCTAGATCCTGGTGACCCGGCACCGCATACTATATTCCTTGGAACGCAGTGCCATGGGCCCGGCCAGAAAATAACCGTGTTTGGCGTCTGCATATACAAGGATTTTTCAATGGATTTTTGAGGACTCTCTGACTTCATGACCCATGGCTCTTTAGATACTCGGACACTATATAAAGGCGGCAACCCCGGCATGCAAGCATCCAGGTCCCAGAAAAACCAACGTTTCCACGCCAAACCCAATGCGCGGCCGCGGCGGTGCCAGCTGGCCCGATTTTCGCACGCATGCTCGCACCACATGGCTCCATACCAACTGGCAACCCTGGCCCCACCGCAGCAGGCTACGCACGAAAGGCCAATCCCGGACCGGGGGCGTGCGCGCACCGGCCTACCGCGCTCCGTCGACCTGGCCTCCTACATCCATAGCGGCCAACCGCCATAAGCCTGGTTAACGCTATTCTCAAGTCTATTCCTATCTTGCCTGCTCTCCCCTGGTAAAAATTCCTGAAAATCTTGCGCCACTGATTAAGCTGGCCATTGCCTAGAAAAAAAACCTGACTGGGTCATTCACGCACACACACACACACACACTCAAACAAATCGTGCCTTCTTAGCGACAGCACTAAAAACGAACCAAAACCTACAAAAAAAAAAAAAACAAATAAAAAGAGAAGAAAAACAGATATATACACTCGTATATATCTCGATAGCTAGAAGCAGCAGCAACTTCACCCTCTCACACGTGCCGACAACGTACGCAGTGTCCATCAAAAACAGAATGGAAAACATGAACGATAACGACGACCTCTTCCCATTGGCGTTGCTCATAGACGAGTTGAAGCATGACGACGTAGCCAACCGCGTTGCAGCAATGCAGAAGCTTGACGCGATTGCTATTGCGTTGGGGCCCGAGCGTTCACTCAACGAGTTGATGCCGTTTCTCAACGACGTCGTGCAGGACGACGAGGAGGAAGTATTTGCCGTGATGGCAGAGAGGTTGGGCGACTTCGTGCCTTTAGTGGGCGGCCACGGGAACAGCGAGCCCCTCATTCGCATCTTGGCCGTGTTACTGTCGATGGAGGAGCCCATTGTTCGCGACAACGCCGTCGAGTCCTTGAACCACATCAGCGCAGAACTCACGGACGCAGAGCTCAACGGCATCTTTTTAGACATGGTACGCGACTTGGCGCAGGATGACTGGTTCCTGAAGAAGGTCTCGCTGTGCGGTTTGTTTAAGGCCGTCATCGTGCGCGTCAACGCCGCCGTCCGCAGAGAATTGCTCATGCTCTATCATAGCTTGGTCTGCGATGACTCACCAATGGTGCGCCGCAGCGCCGCAAAGCACCTCCCGGTGTTGATCGATAAGATGACGGCAGCCACCCGCGAAAACCCTGCCTCCACAGAAAAGGTCGACGACACCGACTTGGAGATCGTCTCTAAAATGTTCCACAACTTGATCAACGACTCACAGGACAGCGTCAAGTTGTTGAGCATTGATGTCTTGCTCGCCATCTTGCTGTACTTCCACTCCGTGAGCGACAAGTCCCACAACTCAGACTGCCTTGTCAGTGCGTTGAAGTTGATCAAAGACGACAGCTGGAGAGTGCGCTATGCGGCCGCCGACAAGTTTGCCGATATTGCGGCAAACTTCTCCGACTCCGCTGCATATTTACAAAAGCTTACTGACCCCTTCATCGAGTTGATGAAGGACAACGAGGGCGAGGTCAGAAAGGCTGTCGCAAAGCAGTTGCCTGCTTTCTGTAAGTTGCTCAACGACCCGGACTTGATCGAGAAAAAAATTATTCCTGTTGTCAGCCAGTTGAGCGAGGACTCGCATGAAAATGTCAGGGCTTCCTTGGCGTCCTCGGTCACAGGTCTCTGCCCCATCTTGTCAGAAAAGTCCACCATAGATAAGTTGTTGCCCATTTTCCTCAATATGTTGAAGGATGAGTTCCCTGACGTCCGTTTGAACATCATCTCAAACTTGTCCATTGTCAATGAGACTATTGGCATCAACTTGTTGTCTACCAGCTTATTGCCAGCCATAACTGAGTTGGCCCAGGATAACAAATGGAGAGTCCGCTTGGCAATCATAGAGTATATTCCGAAGTTGGCAAATCAATTAGGAGAACCCTTTTTCAACAACGAACTCTTGACTTTGTGCATGTCTTGGTTGTGGGACCCAGTGTATGCGGTCCGCGACGCTGCCGTTAACAACCTAAGGGACTTGACCGTGATCTTCGGTTCTTCGTGGGCTGAGGAACATATCGTTACGCGTTTGTTGAATATCAAAGACGAGAAGATTAGTGATGAGGAAGAGGGAAGTGCTGATCAGGTCGACTTCTCGAATTTTATTATCAGAATAACCTGCCTTTTTGTGGTATCTAAACTCACCCCTGTTATCGACGAGTGCGTCATAATCAACAAAATCATACCTTTTATCAACCAACTAACTGCGGATCCAGTTCCTAACATTAGATTTAATGTTGCAAAGTCATATCTTGTTATTGTGGAAACGTTGCTCAGAACACATGCCGCGGACGTCGCTAAATTGATCGAAAGCGAGATTGTGCTGAACTTAAACATTTTACAAAGCGATGATGATGTGGATGTGAGATACTATGCAAGCGACAGTCTTGATTCCATCAAGAGTTTATCTCAAAAAGTTTGAATGTCGTCTGCACATAAATATTCAATGTTGGAAATATGGGCAAAGCCTTCATTAATGATTATGCAAGAGTTTAGATGTCACTGATCTGTGTTGCTTTCTTATGAGACACACCCAAATACTTCTGGAAGGGGTATATTCTGAAAGGAACTCAAGTGTTCGTAGATTCTGACTCGATGACGGACGAGGAACGGAGGGGGGTAGATACAAGCCCCAATCTACGAGGTTAAAGGAAAATATGTCGTATGTATCGTTGAACAAATATTCTAAGAACAGAAAAGTTATGCGCCTTGCGGCGTTTAGGTTTTATTCTGGGCTTGCTCGAGCTTCTCAAAATCAAAGTCGAATGACGAGCCACACCCGCACGCTGTCGACGTGTATGGAGAATCAACCATCTTAAACGAAGACCCAATCAACTCCTTAGTATAATCTAGCTTAGAATCCTGGAGAATTTCGAGCGACGATAAGTCGAAAATCACATTCGCCATATCTGAGTCTCGTCTTTGGAACACGACCAACTCTGAGTCTTTTTCGAGTTCTTCCTTCAAACTTGCAAGCTCAAAGTTATACTGGAACCCATGGCAGCCACCACTCTCGACTTTCATCCTGAGTGCAGAATCCGAAAGGCGGTCATCTTTGGCAATTTCTTCCAACTTCACTTTTGCACGGTCGGTGATGCCGATTTTCAAGTCCGTGGTTCCGTGGATAAGGCTAGTCATATCAAAATCGGTAGGTTTTTCTGTAGTTCCCGATGCTTCTGAGCTCTCAAGACCTTCTTTAGATACCAGGATGTCTTTAGGTAGAGCAAATGATGATGCTTTAAAAGATTTAGACGTCATATGTTCAGAGTAGAATCTCTGTGAGAAACCGTGAACAGGTCTCATGCCGATGCTTCCGGCACGTACATAAACTACACTATCCATCCTCAACAATCTGATGGCGGATTTCCTAGTGCGGGTCCAGCCATTTCTTATCATTATGGCGTTATTAAATCTGGAGAGGTATAATAAGATCTGGGATCAATTTCAAGTGGGTGGGCATGTGACTGCACGTTTCGCGCGCTGACTAACGATGTTTTACATTGAATAGGATTCGATTGCAAATCAAGTGCCCTACGCAGAGCTCGAAACCAATAGTTTTGAAAAAACTACAGGGTTTTCGTCAACAGGATTTGCTATTTATCAGACAGGTACATTGTGAGAAAGGACTTTTCTGGTCGGAATTCTTCTTGTTACTTTCAGCCACCATTCCAACAAAACAAAAATATGGCGATCAAATTACTTTGAGAGGAGTTTTTTGTTTTCTTTTCTTTCTAGATATTTCTTGATTGTGGATCATAACTACCCACCTATATAGTTGTTGGTAATTCTCTTTCTTTCAGAGAGGGGTACGACAATTATCCTTCTTGAATTATCTTTCTAGTTGAGCCGATTCACAAATCAAACGTAATTGTCATCGGACACTCTCCAAGACTCCAAGAGCTTCAAGTGTTTCCAATTTTCCTTGGGTCCTTCCATTCCCCAGGAGAAGTACCTAAAGTGCCAGAACGTACCAATCATCAATGCATACAAAGAAGCGTAGATGGCCACATAGGCGATCTTGTGCGCCGATTTAGGCGACCTCTTCAATGGTCTGGTGAAGGCCTCGACAATGTACACAAACACAAGCATGGCGAAGTACAATGCAGGGAGGTAGTGGTGCACGTACGTGACTCTGCCCATAATTACAAACGGTACAAAGTGCAAGCCCCACCCGAACATGGGGTACACACCGCCCATGACAAAAGCCCTGAGCGACTCGGGGGTGTCGAAATCAACTATCTGTCTTTGCCATCTGATCAAGTGGTACACGGTGATAAAGCAGAACAATATCACGGCAGCGGTGGAAGTCCACGTAGTCGCTGGCGATCCAATCAAGTAGTACTTGACCACGTCGTCAGCCCAAGAGCACATTCGGATACCCGTGTGCAACGTAGGCCATTGCCACCACTGAGACGCCAAGTCATCCTGCTTCTCGTCGTCTGGCACCAATGCGTTATTGGTCGCCATCATAGCCAAGTTAAGCTGGATGAAATCCTTAAAGAAGTTGGTTTTTGGCAAACGGAAGTCTTCTGAGGCGTCTGGTAAGATGGCGTTCTCGTTGTTCTCGATGTTCCACCATGTCCGTTTATCCTTTCTGAATGGGTTCTTAAAACACGCAACTTCACCCTGACGGAAGCCCCACTGCGGCAAGTGATTGCCCGTGACACCTAAGTAGCAGCCCAAAATGCGGTTCTTCAAGCGGAACGATGTACTCAAAGGGTGCATCACGGACCTGTTCTCTGAGCCAAAGTTTTCCATGATCTCCACGATCCAGTCGTCCTTCAAATCTCCCACGTTCATGTCACCGTAGCACGACACCTCATGCTCGGAAGACAGGACAGGCGCTTGTACCTCGTGAGTGTGCAAGTTGCGACCAGTGTTGGCATGCAACAAGCGGACTACCATACCATCCTGCACCAACTCAATATCTGTGCTGGCCTCGGTATCATAGGGCAAGTCTGAGCGCAGTCTCTGGAAAACCCAGTTGTTGTTTGCATCCTTGTGGGAGTAAGTCGTCACCTGTTGCTGCTTCGAGCCTTCGGGGAAGGTCTGCACGTGCGAATGGAGTAAGCCGCCGGTCAAACCCTGGCTTTTAAAAGTGACTTTCAGGTGGCCGATGGTGACATCTCTGGGGCCGCCGCCGACGTCGGAGCCGAGCAAGTTGGCCTGGAATAACGAGGACATGTTAGCGTCACCGGTGCCGGTCTTGTACAATAAGTCGAAATGGACCTTAAACGCTAACAAGAATATGCACATGGGCACCACAATCAATGCAAGACCGCGAGCAGCCCAATGGGCGATGTACCTCTTCCAAGTCAAGGACTTGTCGCCCAACTTGTTCCACAAGTCCACAACCGTGTAGATGCCTACCAAAGAGGTGACAAAAAGACCCACCATTTTCGCGGAGCACGTCATGCCGATAGCTACGCCGTTAAGCAAGAGCCACTTCCACCACTTGCGAGAGAACTCCAAGCGTGGAGTATTGAAGCTGTTGAAACGCGTGAACGTGAACAAGGTCAACGCAGTGAAAAACAAAAGTGGCGAGTCAAGTAACACAAACTTGCCTAATGTCACGTACGACAACTCGAACGTGACCATCACTGTGTACAACCACGTGGCAGGGATTGAAAAGCCAATTTCCTTGGCCGTGAAGTACGCCAACGGCGTGCAGAGCGCCGAAAATACGGCCTGGAAGATTCTCATCTTGGTGAAGTCGATGTAGTCCGGGTACTTCTGGCCGGAAGGGAAGTCCCACGAGCCGTTATACCCTGCAATCCATCCGGAAAGACCGACCATCATCTTGGCTAAGGGCGGGTGCACGTCGTGGTAGAACTCGTGGCGCAAATAGTACGAACCAAACTTACCAAAATGCGCCTCATCCCACACGACAGCATCGTTGACAGAAATCCTGTGCATACGCAACACAACCGACGCCACAGTAAACACCAATGGCGCCAACCACGCCTCCAAGTCGACGAGGGCCAGTTTGGCAGAGGTCTGGTACTTTTCCTGTGCTGAAACGTCACTTTTTTCATCTACTCGCGCAGCAGTTTTTTCGGAGGCTGCCTGGGGGTTCCTCAGCTTTGCGCTGGTCCTGTCGGCAACAGCTTTTGCGCCCGATGCAGACATGGTGTTTTCGGTTTTTGGAAGAGAAAAGTTCCTGGTGCTAGTTGGTGGGTGGGCCGCGCATAGGTTTGAGAACGGGCTACGTGTTCACGCGACGGGTCTGTGCAGGCTGGAAAGCTTGATGCTGGGTACTAGGAATCTCCCATGGGTCCCGAGACTTTGCATATGGTAGGATTATTAGGGAAGGTTCTACTTTGAGGGGAGGCTTGAAGACTAGACGTAAAAATAGACGATTTTTCCCTTTTCTTTGCCCTATTTTTTTTTGTTTCTAATCCCGACGGGCTCGGCCAGAATTACATGGTGGGATATTGACGTTGGCGAAGCGAGTCTACCACGTGACGCGCTCCAACGCGCAAGACTCTCGCACTCAAACATCAGGTTCTGCTGCGGGTCAAATGGTCGGAGAGGCGGGTGTAGTTGAGTGTCATCTTGGACAAAGAGACTCTGCATTTGAAAACGAGGTTTAAGTTGCATTTTGCGTATATTTTTGTGTCGAAGGAACGGGTCTGGGTGTACTTGGTGGAAATGGGGTAAGCACAGAGCTTTCTATGATAAACTGTGAATGAATATTAATCAAATCCATTCTAATATATTAGCACCCGCAGACACCGCTTGTATGGTGAAGACGGCCCATGCCCTTTCCCAAGAGTTTGATGATAAGGCTTTTGAGCCATCAATGCGATGCTTTCAACTAAAGAAAAGAAAGAACAATGTAATTACGTTTCCGAGGAGAACTTTTCTAGCCCCATAGGCTTCTGCGCGGGTGCCAGCATAGATGTGTTTCCCAGGTTTAGGAGGGTCCTTTCACCCGCTACTTTTTTACACATAATAGGACATGCCGCCACTCGGAAAAATATGGAGTTTCGTGGCGATGTATCTCTTCTGCTATGAGACTGCAAAGAAGAAGAAGAAGAAGAAGAAGAAGAAGAAGAAGAAGAAGAAGACTCCTGTGGATTTCTCGATTTGTTTTGCGTCTACATACAATGGGAAGCCCGTGATAATCAACAATTATGCTGAAAGTTTGTTTTTATTTTCTTTTTCTCATTCCTGTTTTTGTTCGGATTTTTTTCTTGGAAATAATTTTGGATCTGAAAAGGACACGTTCTTTAGTCCTCGCAGCTAAAGTTGGGAGATTATAAGCATACTATTGTCCAAGTTAGGTTGTCACTATACACCAAATCATACCTTGAGCTCAGGACTTTCGGACCTCATCTTCACCAGGCGGCCGTCCACAACCTGTGTAGTGAATCCTGCCAAGTCTTCGCTCAAACAATCTGCATCGTCAACCGTCTTGGATGGACCGTGGTAGTTTTTGTATGCATGGACGTAATAATACAAGGCAGAGAGAATCCACACGCCGGGCGAAAGAACAACAGTGTAATTCATGGTTTCCTTATCCGGATTTGTGTCTTCCGGGAACATTACCATGATTATCGTGTACAATACAAACACAACTGAGACCCAGCCATTGACCCTGCTCCAGAACGGACCCAAGTAGAACTTACCGGGAACAAACTTGTCCTTCATGTAGATCAATCTCAAGAACGTGGGCATTCCCCACGCAAGATAGTTCCCAGCTACAGCAAGAGTGAACAAGGCGTTTGCGCCAGTGCTTCCAACAAGACACAAGAGTCCAACCACTATTGCTGCGGCGCCTCCCGTAATCACAGCATGGATGGGCACTGAGAGAGTTTGGTTGACCTTCTTTATCCACCAAGAAAATGGCAAGCCATTGTCTCTTGCAAACGCAAAGATCTGTCTGGAAATAGCAGTAAGCACAGAAGCTCCCATCATGAACTGCGCAATGGAAATAAGCACCATGAAAAAGATGGCCATCTTTTTACCTTGGCCAGGCACTGTCTCAAAAGCATTGTAGATAATCTGAGCCATAGGCTGGCCAAACTCACTGGTCAACACAGCCTCAATATCGTTCGATTGCATTGAGAACATAGTGACTATTAGCACAAAGAAACCCAAGATTCCGCACGCGCTGATCGAACCAACGATTCCCATGGGAATTGTTTTGGTGGCGTTCGTGCATTCTTCTGCCATGTGGACACACGAGTCGAAGGCACCAATGGTCCAAATTGCCGGTAACCAGGCCTGTGAAATCTGCAGCCATCCAACCGGGAACCCAGTGAGACTCTGAAAGCTCCCAAAAACCCATGACGCCGATCTGAAAGACCCTCTGCTGGCTCCAATTGGCAAAGCAATCATAAAGAGAACAATCAACCCAACATTCACTGCAATTGATACGGTTTGCAACCAGGCAGTATGTCTGGAAGACAAGCAAGTGACCACAATATGCGCGCAAATGCATGCAAAAAATACACCGTAGGTCTTTGCGGAAGTAATTTCAAAATCACTGTCCCTCGCTATCACAATAATAGATAAAACCTCTGTAGCAAAGCCATAGTCAATAGAGCACAACCCTCCCACTAATGCCAAGGAGTTAGTGTTCCCGATAATGAACGACAAAATTGTCTTGAGCTTAGGCGGCGCGTAAAAGTTTGTCCAGTAATACAACCCGCCACTTGTTGGTTGAAACGACGCATTTTCACTCATGGCGATACCAATGGTCAAAATAAAAATCGATGAGATAAGCCAGCCCCAAATGGCGCCGGCCGGGCCTGCTAAAAGGGCAATTCCTAAAGTTGATGCAATAGAGGGAAGCAAGCCCATGATAGAAAATGCAACACCAAAGACTTGAATTGCCGAAAACTGTCTTCTCAACTCAGGCTTGTAGCCAATCTGCGCTAAAAGCTCATTGTCATCAGAAGAGAAAATCGGATCGATACGTGGTGTTTGGACATTCTGAACATTATTGAAAAACTTGGGGTTGGATACTACAGCTTGAAGAACTTCCTGATTTGAGAGCACTCTGTCCATATTCCTGGCTGTGTGAAGGCGAAACTGTCAGGTACGTGGAGAAAAAAAGAATGTAGAAAATTATAAACAACGTATGTGCAATGGAATTTGCATTCTATTTAACGTTAGCGTGTACGAGTAAAAGAAGGCTTTGCTGGCACCCAAAATTTTTGTTACAGGTAATTTTGCATACTTTCTAAAAGTGCAGTGTCCCTGGGCAGATTATGCATGGGCGCCTTGCTCCAGCTTATCTCTTGTGACAGCCCCGACGCATCATTATGCAAATACGAATTCATGCTTATGTTTCCAGAAGTTTGATGCCTTCACAAGAAATATATATTCTGAAAGATAATTAATTATTGCTGAATGTGTGAAGTTCTATCTTCGGTGAAAACTCTGACCCTGGAATCAATGGACATACTAAGACTTAAACACAAAAATATTAGCGGTCCTATGTTGCAAAAAGCAACAATAAAAAATCATCGAGAATCCCAGTTAAGCCATACCAATAAAATTCCGGCTTTGTTCCATGCGGGGCAACACGCCAGGAACTTCCCATTTAGTAAGATGCGATAAGAATATATTTCAGATGATCTTCATGCACTCCAAGTATTTGAGATCCCCTAAGATGTTGACATCATTCTTCTTCATGTAAACTGGAATGACCATGTTGTTATCATCAGTTTAGAAAAATTATTTGCCATTCTATTACATTAAGGTCTCAAAACAAAGGGCGTTTTCAGTCTTAACAGTATGGGGTGTTCAGCATCATGGTTATTCCATAGAGAACGACTACAAGCTGCTGGAAATCATAACTTTCCGCTAATATATACGGTCAAAAAAGGTGCAATTTCACAGAATTATAATTATAATTATAAGCGTGTCTGCTCATATCATCGTAGAGAAATCATGCAAGACTGCAGGAAACCCTTACATGATAGTGATAAAAGCCAAAAGATCAGGGACATCCTAATTTAGAAACGCGTTCCGATTTTTTTTTTATGAAAAGCGAAATTTCGCCAAATATTTTTTGCCTCTATCAAAATCCCCTCCCCCGGAAAGTTCATGTTATCATTGAGGAAGTGTGGATACCTCATATAAGTTATGCAAGTGTAATAATCGTACTCATATACCGCAAATTGGAAGTTTAAGACACATGCTCCTCCTGCGGTACATACTTTTCATTCCGTGTCAATCAGTATTTTTTCTTCTGTTGACAGCATAGGTATCATGTAAGAGATATGCATCTGTCAAATTTTCGCGCTTTTGTTACCACGAGACTCGCTCATTTCCACCGATAACGTTTTTTTAGTTTCAAATTTTTGATTTATGCTACGAATATTGGGCTAGTGGGATATCCGAATGGCCGTACGTACATATGCAATGACTGTTGAAAGGGGAACACACAAACCCTTAGCTTCAGGAGGACCATAATTGGATCAATCAATTTAGTACCCAAGTTCATACCCAATTGGACGAAACCTCTAATGATAATAAGCCAGGAGCTGAGAAGAAATCTCTTTTTCTGATCTACGTACTCATATAAACCACGGGTTCGAAATTGCTATGGAATATGACGAACATGTTCAGAATATCCAAGAGGAGAATATTGATTCCAAGTATTTCACGTGTTATACGTTTAGATACATGATGCTGACCTTAATACTTCACCCCAATTACATTGCGTGGAATACAGCTTATAGTAATTGATCTTTGCGCAAGTTCTCTAGCTTGTTTCGTAAGTTACCGACCCAAAAGTAAAGATGAAATTGTCAGAATTATAAAGTCTATGCATTGTAAAGCTCTTTAATTAAGCACAAATCCAGAACAAGATCCCCTAATGTTTTGATGTTACCTTCGCCTGTGAAAAGGAAAATCTGATAGTATGTAAGCAAAATTAATTGCCCATAATTAGGAGTTTATGATCACACCATGTATGCGGTGGCTATTAATATCAGAGTGAAAAAAGGGAATATAGGAAATCAAATTTTCAAACAAACTTAGCTCTCTGCAAGCTCAAACGTGTTTGAACGGAGGTTTGTATAAGTATTTGCATGATAGATTCTCCGCCACGAGAAGCAACGCAAAGATAACTAAAGACTACTTTGGTGTGAGCCAATTCAGCAGTAAAACCATGCATGTACACTTTTTAGTCATTTTGCCTAAAAGAAACTTATCATGGGATGTATTCGCTATGACCACGAGCGATGTCATGCATTCGATAAGTAGATAATAATCGAGCAACCTGTTTCCTTTAGAGAGGACCGAGCACGTCGCCGTTCATTTGCACCAATCTTGCAATTTCGAGCGAGTGGCATATTTGAACCACCCAGAAAACATACGAGTTTTCTAAATTATTGATTGAATGGTGCTCTTAGTTGCAATGCTACTGAATTAGCACAAGATAACGGCAAACCTCGTAACCAGCATGAAGAGTCGCCTACATCAACCACGTTTATGGTAGACCAGAAACTTTCCCAAGAGTACGTGAATAAAACCTCAATGGTTTGATTCAAAAATTGCAAAGTCGGGTATTTGCGACTTTTTCTAGGTCAAATTGCGAATAAAAAGTATATTGTTCGTGAAGTCACCGGTCATATAAAAAAATTGGTCTCAATTTCGCAGCCCGAACCCAAGAGCCCAATAAAATACCTCTGACCCATCTATACGAAATCAGAACACCTAATTTGCGGGAAGAACTTTCTCCGATTTTACCATCTATCATCAGAAAATCACTATGGTATCATCATCACCAAAAAGAACTGAAGAACAGAAAATTGAGCAAAATGTGACGCCGAGCCTCATTGTCCCCAAACTACGTTTCTGGCATGCCACTGGTACACGTGACTCTATGCGTAATATTTTGGTATCATGAGTAAATATAGGACCACAAGCGTCAGTCGGCCTCATCAATAATTTACCAGAGCACGACCCGCATCTCGCGCGAGGCCCGGGACGGGAAAAAAACTCCTCAAGTGAAAAATTCTTCTGTCTTCCCCCAACCACCAAGAACATCAAAAATGGCTTTCGACAAATCCGCTATCAAGACCTCTGCGTACTCTTCGAGATTCCAAACTCCTTTCCGTAGAAGACAGGAGGGTAAGACCGACTACTACCAAAGAAAGAGATTGGTCGCCCAGCACAAGGCCAAGTACAGCTCGCCAAAGTACAGATTGGTGGTGAGATTCACCAACAGAGATATCATTGCTCAGATTATCTCCTCGACAATCACCGGTGACATTGTCATGACCGCTGCTTACGCCCATGAGTTGCCAAGATACGGTATTAAGTACGGTTTGACCAACTGGTCCGCTGCCTATGCCGTTGGTTTGTTGGTTGCCAGAAGAGCCTTGCAAAAGCTTGGTTTGGACGAGACTTACACCGGTGTCGAGGAAGTCGAGGGTGAGTTCGAGTTAACTGAGGCCGTCGAGGACGCCCCAAGACCATTCAAGGTGTTCTTGGACATTGGTTTGCAGAGAACCACCACTGGTGCCAGAATCTTTGGTGTCTTGAAGGGTGCTTCTGACGGTGGCTTGTACGTGCCTCACTCTGCCAAGAGATTCCCTGGTTGGGACATCGAGTCCGAGGAGTTGGACGCCGAGCTCTTGAGAAAGTACATCTTCGGTGGCCACATTGCTGAGTACATGGAGGAGTTGATGGACGATGACGAGGAGAAGTACAAGCAGGTCTTCCAGTCCTACATCAAGGACAAGATCGACCCAGAGGACATTGAGGAGATCTACGCTAACGCCCACGAGAAGATCAGAGAGGACCCATCTTTCAAGCCAACTGAGAAGAAGCACACCAAGGAGGAGTACGCTGCTGAGACCAAGAAGCACAGAGCCACCAAGCTTTCTAGAGAGGAGAGACAAGCCAGAATCAACGAGAAGATCGCTGCTTTCAAGGCTGAGAACTAAGTGTCTGGTTGAACTAGTTTCCGTCGGTATATTTTTTAATCATTTTCTCTTATCATCGCCCATCTTGTAGTAGACATTTATGATATTGACTGTTTATTTTGATTGTCGTTGTTGTTATTAATATTGGTCCTATGTACATAAGAGATTCTTACTTGTTCGACATAACGCGCTGCGCCTCATTTAGAAGCTTGTCATACGCTTCGTCTACGACTGGATTCACGTCGTGGCTCTCTCTAGAATCGATCGATGCGTTATCTTCATCGCTCATGTTCTCCGCCATATCTTTGAACGTCCCAGTCTTGCTGCTCCCAGTCAATGGACTGCCAACTTCTTGGTCACTGGCATTGTTATTGTTGGAAGATTTCTTTCCGTAGATGTGCTCGAGGCTCACCCTTTGCGTATTAATTTTCGAAATGAGATCCGTAACAGACTCAACCCCTTTCGCGTCCATGATTGCCTCGCGGAGCTCGGATCCTGAGGGAAGTGCTCCCAATACAGAAGGCTCAGGTTTACCTTCTTCTGTGTGTGATACATCTGAAAGTTTCGCATTTATGCCCCCATGCTCCATGAAATAGCCCCAACGAAGAAACTCACCCTCCTCTTCTTCTTGCTCTTTCGCGTAAAGCGATGACTGAGATACAGATTTCATGAGAATCGGCCTTCCCGTATGATTATCATATATCACATTCCTTCCGTCCGAGTTAGCGTCTATAACAACCAGATGTGGTTGCAAAGTCGATTCGTTTCCTTCAAATCCACTCGACAATTTTGGTCGCGTTCGAGCCATCAAAATTGGCCCAGCTGCGATTAGGGCGGATGATCCGGCATGAAGCTTTTCGCGATCTACTTCCAAAGACTTCTCGTCGTCTTTTGAGGATGGTGATGGACTCATGAGGGTCGTTTTGAACATCTTTGCCTTTTGTTCAAACATGTGAACAAGTTTCTCAAGCGAAGCGTCAAGAAGACAGAATCGGAGAAGATTTTCTTTGCCTTCGAATGACAATTTTCCCTTGTTTCTCTTTTCAAAGAGACCGTCGATTATGTTGTGCATATTTTTCCTGACAGAATTGGTCCTCTCAATAAGCGCATTGGTGATAATTTTCTGCAACTTCATATCAACCTCACCTGGGTTCTGTTCGCTCTCCATCAACATTTTTTCGGCAGTTTCCATCAAGAGAGAGCCGTCAAACATAACATCTTCCTGTTCATTATTTCCAGCGTAGTCATTGATGTTAGGTCTCACAGCTTTGTCGAAGTTTTTCATGAGATACAAAGCTAGTCTCTGAGAAAGCTCATCAGGAACAAGTTCGTAGTCTAAATCTAGAGTAAAGATTGATGAAGACTTTACCGCCGTGTAAAGAGCACCAATTGAGCCGCGGTCTAAATTAGTGTTACCTAGTAAAGACACGTGCACAAGATTTGGTATTTTCGGGAAAACATCGGCGAGTGCCGTGATTGACTGAGATGTAAGCATATTCAAATCAAAGTGTATCCTTTTCAAGCTCTCAAAATGAGGAAGATACCTGCCCAACTTAGAAATGACATGAGGAAAGAGCTGAGGCAACGAGCTAAAGTCAAAAAAGCGAAGATGCTCTAGTTTTGACAAACTTTTCAATAGCTCGCCAACCTCTTCTACATCAGTCACTGATGTCGAGTTTAAAGAGAAAAACACCAAGTTCACTGTCTTTGTGTTAAACACATCGATGAACGGTTTGAGTTGTCCCTGGCTCAAATCATTGTACGCAATGTCCACTCCTACACACTTAGAGTGAGGTCTGCCTATCCAGTTGGCAAGAAGTTCACATTTCCGCACATTAATTTCGGTGGCTGCCACACCAAGTCTGCATGTCGCAATAGTCAAAGCATCTTGTAAGAGATTTTCGAAAACTTCATCACTTAATTTACACCCACCCATAACCAACTCTTCGATGCCATTGCGAGCTTTGAGAGCATCTATGAACAACTTCCAATTCATCGCAGATCTGACGGAGGTTGGTTTTGTCATTTGTTTGACCCTCTGTTGGGAGATGTCTAGTTTCTTGACATTGTGGTTACGTTCCATGAACTCGCACAAGTATCCCCACCCGTCTTCATCGATAGCCACGTTACGCAAAGAAAGTTTCTCCAAGTGTTTGTTGTACACTAACGCTGCGAGGATATGTTTCAACATTTCGGTGGTGATAGTCACGTTGTCAAAAATAACGGTGTTTATCGGCGTAATTGTGATGAAATCACTAAACGAGAGAACATCAATTAATGTAGGTTTTGGGTTGAGCATTTTAAGTATCTGCAACGGGCAAGACTTGTTTTTAAGCTGTTTGATTGTCGCAGGAATTGGAAGAATCTCACGTAAATGGCAGCAACGTGTGTAAACTATCTCCGGGGTGAGCTCCTCGGACTCCTCGTCGGACGCCGATGGGGTCATGTTGAAGTGATGTTCGTGCATGTGCAACAGATTATCAATTTCAATGTTCTCTGCCGCCGCACAGCCGGTATGTTCTGCCGCCTCGTCCTCGTCGACAAGAGCCATTGTAGCCTTGTGTGAGTTTTTGTAGCTCGCAATTTGGTGTGCAAGTTTTTTGGCCGATAGATGTGCCTCCATAGCGTGTTTTTGGGCCTCGAGAAGAGCTTGTTGATGTATTTCAGTTGCCCGCTGCATCTCCTCTTCGGTATACTTAGACTCTAAAGACGCTACCGAGTGGGACGCCTCGTTTGTGGAGATGCCTAACGAAAGACGCGGGGGAGCTGCCTTGAGGTCATCTGGAATCAAAACGTTACCCTTGCGCGGCCTGCGCGATGGGAGTTGCTGCTGTGGTTCTGTATCGAGCTTATCGACAGCAAACGACACACGGCGCAAACGCGTGACGGGGTTTTTGTGTTTCTGTTCGACGGTCGAGGCCAATGCTGATGCTGATTTTGTTGTTGTTGTCGCCTTGGATTTAGCATCCTCGTGGGTCGAAGCAGCCGCGTGTTCTGTCACCAGGGAGCGTCTTTTGAAAAAGCCCCCGCGTTCTTTCTCTACAGACAGGCGCGGAGAGAGCGACAGCAACGACGCACGGTTTGCGGGTCTGCTCAGAAACGCGGCAATGCCACTTTCCAGTGGGGGCCGCTTCACGGAGGCCGCAAGATCATGACTGGTTTCGTTGGGAGCGGTGTTGGAAGCCCTTCTGGGTATATGCGTCGCCGCATGCGCTACGTGTGAAGCCAGCGATGTTCCACTCGGACCATTATGGCTGGTGGAAGGTGCCGAGAAGGACGATGCATGATGAGGCATCGAGAACGACAGCAGCTTAAACTTCAGGGAAAGTGAGCTGAAAAATGAGCGACCCTTGCCGGAGTTCGAACGCGAGACGGGTGTCTGGGGCAGCGGCGGCGGTGCCCACGTGGAATGTGTATGTGGTTTTGCCAGATTAGTCTGTGCGGGCACGGGGCCAGGCGGCGTGGTGTTGACGGTTGCTCTTCTCTTCATCATTTGAGGTGGTGGCGGCGGTGTGACCGTCACGTTGGGCTGCAGCGGCTCCAGAGAAGAGCGCAATCGGCCGGCATGGTGCTCCGGGCCATGTATCTCTGTGTTGTGAGGCGCCGCAGTCGCGGACGGGGGTTCCATGTCTGTGGTCTTCAGTCTTGAGTGTGGCAGTGGCGGCAGGGGCAGCGAAGCATATTTTGTTTCTCTTTTTGGGTCTGTGTGGTGATTTCCCAGAAGTGGTTTTGTGATCTTGGCGGGCGCTCCCAGAAGCAAAGTACTGGCAGAGTCCTTTTCGGGAACATCGGCACAGTTGATGGTTAAAGACACCGACGGCCTGCGCTCCAGAATGAGCTTTTTCTCGAGCTTCCGCGACTTTCCGCGGAAAAGCCAATCCACATCTCCGTTCGAGACACCTGTTTCTATATCAGAGGGAGAAGCGAGCGACATGTGGAGGAGGAAAACGAGGGTTTGACGGTCCGAGGTCGGCTGGCCGAGGGAATGAACAAGCACAGCACGAAGAGATAAAACAGGTCCAGGCTAAGTTGTAGTGGGAATTAAGGTGTTTAATTTTACCGGAAAAAACTGCGGATTAGCAAGGAAGTGTTGGTGATGTTCTTTTTTTGAGGGGAGAGGGGAGGGGAGGTAGGTGTTTGCAGTGATGAGGGGAGGTGGGGTACTGTAGTCTGCTATTATATGGAGTTCGCGCGACATCGTGATTCTGGCATGGACTCATGGTCTATGTCCTGCAGACGTTCGCCCAGCTCGGTGCAATTTTTGGCGCTATGAGATTATCGTTCCAGCGCAACGTGGGGTATTGATATGATAGCATCCGGGTGGGGTTGCTGCTTGCACAATGCATACGGAGCTTTCCTTTGGGTATTTTTGGATTCCTTCACTTTCTTATTTCTTCTTTTTTTTTGTTCTGTTTTTGTTGGGAAAAGCTTCGACGCGAACCAGTGACAATGCTCTCTAAAGAATATATTGCTAAAAGCCGGCGCCATGCCTCGTTGCGGCCCAGCCACTACCTGTTGACATGGGCTTCGGCGAAGGTATATACAGAAAGTTAACACGCGGCACCGGATTTTTTTTTCTTATTATTAAGTTCATCTTTCTTTTCTTTTCTTTTTTTGAGGGGGATGCGGGTGCAATACAAAAATGATCCTCATGTAAATTAATACTTTAGACGGCTAGGATGTTGTGAGCCTGCGCTCTATGGATGGTTTACCAGGCCGCGCGCCGGCCCCATGATTAATCGGGCACATCCGGTTGGTTGGTGGAAACCGCGCCCAAAATGATGGAGGGGTTCTTATCAAGAATACCAGGTGTTTGAAACACGAATCCAGAGAACTACGTACGTAAAGCCCAAGGACGGCCTGTCACCTATACGTCCACGTCTGGGTCAGAAAATTGTGGCTACTCGGCGAGCCGTATTTTCGTGCTGGTCGGAAGCATGATGAGGGTGCTGTTTATCATGACCCAGACACGGCGGCCATCCTATATTACTATAAGTGAGTATGAGGAGGAGTCGGAATCGAAATCGAAATCGGTATCGAAATCGGAGCAAAGCAATCGGCCCATGGAGCCGAGCTACATTTTTTGAAGAAATACAACACAAGCAAGCATTCTACTGCGGCCGCCACCTCAGTCGCCTTCCAAAAAAAAAAAAAAAATACGTTGCTGAATAGAATATATAATCAGGGACCAGGTCGGTCCAAAAAACAGTCTGTGCCGGCTTGATACCTGGTTTTAATATACGTAAACGTCTTAGCCCCGAGCCAAGCCGCGCGGCACCAGGCGAACTACAAATGGCCGCTCCACTCGGGCCTGCGCACAATAAGGCGTGCGTGCCGGCACTCTCTCATGGCGTGAGATAACACTGTGCCAAAAAAAGAAGTTTCCTTTGGGACATCGGAACGCAACTCTAGCAGCAAGCCTCCGGGGTGGGGGTGGAAGGGGGGACTATGCGCAATGGTTGCGGTGGGCCCAAACAGGGATGTATGAGACCAGACACAGTTGCTCTAAGTGCGAGCCCTGTGCCGATGGACTTTACTTTTTCTCGGTATCCGTGTGCAAAGCTCCCGCAAATCTTCCGTGCCCTGGGCTCGAAATTGACAAAAGCGGAGCTGGCTTCACCGCGCAGGCGGTTGGCCCCACAAGTCTGACCGGCTTCTATATTCTTTTGTCTTGCTTTTTTTTTTTGATCACTGGCCCCGGGTCCACAATGTGCCAAATGACTCGGCGCACGTTTTTTTTTTTTTGTGTGGGGGGGGGGGAGTTTAAAAAAAAAGTGTTTGGCTTTCTTTTCTCTTGTTTTCTTCTTCCTCTCTGTTTTCTCTTTTTTTCTGGCTTCACAATGGTGGGCGTATTGCCAAGCCATCCTTGTCCAGCACTCGGATTAGAGACGGCGCGGGCTTTTACTAAGCAGAAAGGCCAGGCTCGGTATAGCCAATCAGTCGCACGAAGCTAAGGCTCGCGCAGCCGCGCATCGGCCCCATAATGCGATAAGCTATTCTGACCGCAAACACCGGCACACAATAGAGGGGAGTGAAGAATGAAAAAAAAAAATTAGAGGGAAAATGACAACGTATTGGTGGGGAATAGTTAGATTTACCCCGCCAGTAATCGATCAAAATTCCATGTTTCTGCGAAAAAAATTACCGATGTGTCTCCACAGAAGATCGGGGTAAGTGCAAGTGCCTCATAATACTCCGTTAGTTCCCGCGCCGGCTCCGTGTCCCAGGCCCGTCTCCTCCCCATCTGCTCTGCCCCTATTGGGGCCTACTGCCCCGATGTCTTGCATATACTAAGAAGTGCGTCACGGGTCCGAGGCCATTCTTTTTTTTCTAACTAGCCCCAGCTTCTCCTCAGCAGTAAGTCTCTTCTTCGCCACAAAGAAACATATCCACATCCACACAAAAAATACACCAATGTTTAGACAGCTCACCAGACCCGCAGCGCTCATTGTGGCCAGAAGAACCATGGGCCCCGCAGTGACATCCAGTGCTCGCATGGTGCCAGCCGTGTTCTCCAACAAACCCCAGCACAGAAGCTACCACGAAAAAGTGCTTGATCACTATTCGAACCCGCGCAACGTCGGTACTTTGAACAAAAACGATGATGACGTGGGCACAGGCCTTGTAGGTGCACCCGCATGTGGCGATGTCATGCGGTTGCAGATCCAGGTTGACGAGGCCACGGGCGTGATTAAAGATGTGAAGTTCAAGACATTTGGTTGCGGCTCCGCCATCGCGTCTTCGTCGTACGTCACCGAACTCGTCAAGGGCAAGACCCTCGAGGAGGCCATGACCATCAAGAACACCGCCATTGCCAAGGAATTGTCCTTGCCCCCAGTCAAGTTGCACTGCTCGATGTTGGCCGAGGATGCTATCAAGTCCGCTGTCAAGGACTATAAGACCAAGAGGGCAAATGCCGTCAAGCAGCCCACTTTGGGCGCGGCCATCTCGTAATGAGCACCGAGCACCTATTCTCGATACATTTCTCTGCTATGTGGCTGAGCCTGTGTTCATGCCGGTCGTATTCCTGGGGCGTTAGCAGAGACCCCGATGCCCGAGCCGAGAGGTCATCTTGATTGCATTTCCTAGGCCGGATATGCGAGCCCATGTCTAAAAGACTCGCAGCCAAAGAGTAAAGGCTAAAGGCTCTGGGAGAGGGCCCCGCAGCATATTCGGAAACTCGCTTCTATCCGGCACATGGTCCTGGCCTATTTATTAAATACATGTTTGTTTACGATCTGTGGGTCTGCGGACCCACTTTCTTTCTCTTCTCCTTCGTCTTCTTCTTTTTCTTCTTATATTTTCTTACCTTGTGTTTCCTCCCATTCCATTCGGTTCCTTTTGCTTCTCTAGTACAGTGGCTATCGTGGAGTTGCGGCACTGTCCGCGGCCTTGTCCTCTTAAACCTGGACAAAAAGGTACTTGGCAAATTGTGTGCCAACGAAGCCGTGGTCCAAAGGCCAGCGCCGGAGCCGGGACACAGCCACAAAGCTGAGCGCGGAGAACACGCCAATCACAGTGTATGCGATCTTCCGTGCGCGGAGACCAACCTGTCTTCTATACTTGAAGAGCCCGCAGATGGTGTGGTAAAAGGAGGCCCACAGAAGCAAGCCGAGCATGACATAGTTGCACGCCGCCCCTGCTGCTCCGTAGACCGACTGACGGAGATAGTGCGAGACAAAGTTCAAGTTGACCAACGCAGAGTCGCCATCCACGAGCACGGCGCCGATCTTCATCTTGTAGACGTGGTACGCGAGAGCCGCGGCCATGACGTAGCCCGAGAACGTCAACGGTGTCATCGACGGAAAGTGCGTCGACACCCATGACTTCTTGAGGCCGAGCCCGAGCACCGAGCCGATGCCGCCAAGGCCAATATCGTCACGGTACTCATTTCGGACAAAAACGTCATTGCTGTTCGAGCGCCCGGTTTTCTTCGCCAGCGCCGTACGGGCCCTCATTACCCGCGCCGCAAGGCCGCTCAACACATGGACGCCGGCCGCGCCAAACGTGATGGGGTACTCGAAAAGCGGCCACAAGTACATTGCGCGGGCCATCTCGAAGAAGTCCTGGCACTGCTCGGCACCCACGCCAAGCGCAGGCGCCACCACGACCGACGACACGTGGAGCCCGAAGAACGCAAGGAATGCGTAAGCCGAGTATTTCTGGCTCTTCTGGAGCGCCACGAGCACGCGCCGGATGAGCTCGCGCCTCTTCTTGCCGGGGTCTTCGGAGGACCCGGGCTCCGTGGGGACACGTTCCATCGGCTGTGGCCGCACGTGCTTAAGGCCCAGCAAAGCCCTGTCGTGCGTGGACGTCTGCATATGTTTTGTGTGTGTTTTTTACTATTATTTTTTGGGCGGGTTTTTTTGGAGCGGGTTCTGTTAAAGCTGGTTCTGGCGCTATCGGCGGAAGTGAAAATGGTGCCAGTCGTCTGTGGGGCCAGGGCAACGGGCCCATGCGCAGTGCCCGCACACAGGCCAATTGACTAAGCAGCGGGCGGCCTGGCGCTAGTACCACTACCACCACCAACAACAACAACAACAACAACAACAAATGCTGCCCCCTTGAAAATTATACTTTACAGTCGGAAAAATTCGGGCCTGGGCCCTCCCCTGTGGTACTGGAAATCTTCTGGGGCCGAGATTTTTTCCACACGGCTAGTATGGTGGCCCTCTTATCTGGCACCGATATTATGGCGTGGGGCCGCAACGCTGGGTACTAGGCTAGGCGCGAGCCCGCGCGGACAATGGGGCCGCCATACCTGACGCAGTGCGCCTTTGATTCCATAGCACTCCATAAGCCCTGAGGCACGCCAATAATAGCACCGGAGAGGTCCCGATGCATTTCTTTTAAAGAAGTAGGTGCATGATCTAGGCGGGTGTTTTTCGTTTCCTCCCATTCTCTCTCTCTCCTCTCCGACGTTATGATTAGTGTTTCCAATTATCCCTCACGCGGGTCGGCTCGCCAAGTCGACCAGGTCCATCGCGCACGGCAGGCCGCTGCGTGGCGCCCGCCAGGGCCGCATTATTTATAGTTCAAAAAAGAAGAAAAAATAGAAACAATGTATACCATCAAACACGCAAATCCAGCGTGCGTGTCTAAAGCTTCGAAGAGAGTGGAAGCAAACGGAAACATATGTATAGAGGCATGCGAGCCCATGGCTTTCTAGGCAGCCGCCAGTATCGACGCCCATGCCAGCTATTGGCTCCAGGACCCCGGCGCGCGCCTACGCCTTGCTCTCTGAAAGGGCTAGTGGATATAATCACCACACAATCCCATCCATTAACATTCCAGTGCTACAAAAGTATACCTACATTCCGCCTGTCCCTTCCCGCTTTCCTTCGTTGCCTTATCTTTAGAATTTCCTCCCGGCCCTCGCAATGTCGTCGGTATCTTTCACACAGACAAGAAATACGGCCATTGGCTTTGAAAACACCACACAGCTGCTTTTGAGCCGATTCTCCAAACTCCAACAGGTGGGCAATTCCGTCGAGCCCGACGCAGAGGAAACCGCATTGGTGAGCCAGATCGCAGACACCCTCGCAAAAAGAGAGGAGGTCATCGGCACGTTGACCCGCATCAGCAATGCAGACATGAACATCCTGACGTCCAAGCTACAACAGTTGCAGCGCCACAAGGAGATATTGGCTGCCGACCGGAACTCGTTCATCAAGATCCAGGCCCGGATCGCCGAGGAGCGCAACCGCAACAACCTCTTATTTCTGGTGCAGTCGGACATCTCCGCGCACAAGCAGCGCAACGTGTCGCTGGTGGCCGAAAACGCCAACGAGTATATATTGGAAGAAGGCCGTCGCGTCGACTCGGCAAACTCTTTCGCCGAGAGACTCTTGCAGCAAGCCTATGAGACCAGGGACGAGCTCATTGGCCAGCAAGCGTTTCTCCAGAATGCGCTGGGCAGGATCCAGGGCACCCTACAGACTATTCCAGGCATCAACGTGTTGATTTCCCGGATCAACACCCGGCGAAAGAGAGACACCATGATAATGGCCTCTGTCATCGCCTTGTGTATCATTGGCCTATACTATTTGTCTTAGCGAAAACAAACCAAAATAAACGGGAGAAAGAGAAAGAGAAAGCGAAAGGATAAAGAACAAGAAAACACCGCATGAAAGAGGGATGGAGTATAAGGTAATTACAGGCTGTCTAGCAAAGGTGCTTACCTCTCTATGGTCACATGTAAAGAGTGCTAGCAATATGGTTGATGTTTGCTTTACTTATACTAAAAGAATTCCACAACCATACAGTGCAACCGGGCCGCGTCCCACATAGCGGTGGCCCTTGAATTTGCCAAAGAACATGTACGTGAAACCTTAATGTGACTTTGTACCTTTGAAAACGAAAACAAAAAGCAAAAATTTAATTTTATTTTAATGTTGAATTTTAAATTTTAAATTTTAAAACAGAGCTTTGCCAACATTGTGAATGGGCGCGGGTCCAGAAATCCCTGGATCTTTCGGTATGCACGTCCCCACAAATAATTAATATTCTGTCTGTTCCGTTCGAACCAGCTAGTTGCATGCCATGGCCTTGCCTGCAGGCGAAAGCTTCATGTTGCCAGCACCAAGTGTCATCTTAGAGCCTGCACTGACATTAGCGACTCGGTCTCTCTGAAATATTTGGGGCTGCGGGCACTAGATGCCGGTGCCTTCTTCTTTCGGTAATTTTGATTTCTTAAGTCGAGTTTTCCCTATAGGTCTATCGCTTTGCTACCTTAGACTACAAGATGGATGATCGCATTTTAGCATTGAAAATCCGCCGCATCGAGCAGCTCAATGATAAGTTAAGGATCTCCTTGAATAAAGACCGCATACCCGCGTCTAGCGCCGCTGCCTTGATTATACAAGCGTCGCAAGATATTCCTGATCCACTCATTCCTTCTCTCTGGAACCTTCCGCGAGAAATGAATAGGTACCGGGTGTTCCAAGAGGCCAACCGGACCAACAACAGCAACCATGTCTCGTGCTGTACCATAGTTTGAATTTCTATTGGGATCTTGCTCAGTAGAAGGTTGTTCCGGCTCCTCGAACCATATTTCGTACTGTTTGCGGGGACAATGAAAGTTTTGAAATATTTAAATAAACAAGGTTCCATATGCCATGCCATGTGCTGAGATAGAAATCCTCGTCAAAAAAAGACCGCGGACTGCTTTGTAGTATGTCTATGACTATTTAAAGTATCTACTCTCTTTTTTTCTGGTCTTGAGAAGTGAAGATGACTGTCTAATGCAGTCTTTTGATACAAAAGGCTCTTTATTCATCCCCCAAGTTGCTTGCCGCCTTTCTCATCTATAGTGACCTTCCGCAAATTTTCTAGGCTTTCATTACCCAAAGTATTGTCCTCTTGCTTTTCATCATCTCCACAACCGCAGTCATAATCTTCTAAGATCTTCGTGCAGTCGTATTCGGGCTTTTCCAAGCGCTCGTTTACTTTGTTGTGAATGTGACATCCCCACAACGCCGCTGTTTTCCGTGATTCTACTTGTACGGGATACCGTTTTAATAACTGCGAAAAATGCCTTGCACAGTCTCCGCAAGGGTACACCTGAGCGAAAAGGTGAATATACTGCTTCAAAGTAGACTTTTCCTGGGTGGTCGGCTCATCCGGGTACCTTGCCAAGACTGTGTGGAACAAATGCCATGCTGAGTTGCCTAGTTTCGCTTTAAGAGTTTCGTTTGCCATTTTTGGCATGAAAGGTGTTTCCGTGAACTCATATACTGCTGATTCGGCCGTATATTTCGTGCTTTCTTTCAGACTCTCGAATGAGTCTTTGGTCGGGGCATCCAGAACCCTTTCCTCGGACTCGCCATGAGTCTTTTCGTAAACAGCCTCCTCCTCTTGAATCTCATTTGTGATATCCGCTGGGAGCTCTTTAACTGGTTGGATTCCAGGCTTGGATGACGCAGAAACTTCCATGTCCTGTGAAATCTTGAGAGACTCCCAGGGCCCGATCAGGCCCAAGGACTGCGAGTCGCCCAACGCCACAAAATATATGGCACATGACACACAGATCAAGATCGCGATAGAGAAAATCAGTCTTCCTGATCTAGACATACTGTTTATATATGTGTATGTTTAAATTTATCTAGGACCTCAGAGGAGTAACGGGTTATAACATCATTCTTTCGATATGCCTGATACCTGGAATACCCTTCCCTTCCGCGCATTGCCGTATCACGCCAAGCAGGATGCAGAATGACACGTGATCATTGCTATCTCACGTAGACATTGGGCAAAGCTATTAGCCCCGCCGTAATTTCGAAATGGGTGCAATCACGATTGCCTTGTAGCCTTCTAAAATACTGAGTAGTATAGATTAAAAATTTTTAGGATAAAAAATTCAAATAAAGTAGGTTCGGAACTATCTTTTTTTTCAGTGATTAAAAACTTTTGGCAAAAAAGAGCCAGTTACCATCTATAGCTATAATACATCCCCCCTCCAATTATGTCGTCTAATTCGTTATTAAGGATATATGTAGTAGTATGGATAGAAATAAATCGCCCCCGCTTAACGAAATTTAAAAATAAGTTTTTCGAGTTATTCTTGATGAGATATTAATACTGAAAGGTTTTATTCCCTTACCCTATACTCCTCAAAACCATTAATAGATTCTCAATACATCTTCACCAAGTATTATTGGACCCAATGCAAGTGACCGCAGAAAGTTACGTTGAACTTTATCGTCAGAGATGAGGTCTCATACTGACCAATAGCTCTTTCAATTCTTCGCGATCCATATGATCACTCAGTTTGCTCCCAAGAATATTTCTAGCGTATTTATTTCGAGCGAGCTTCCCGAGCATAACTGAGAATAGTAGTTCATCTTGATAACCCGAAGCACCTTCACGTCTCATTTAGCAATTGTGAGCCGCATTGTATATCAGAGCACCGCCGAACACGTGAACATTAAGGGAATATGAATACTGGGTTCTGTTTCCATATTGAGTTACGCTACCAAGTTGACTTTCTAATCTATTTTATACATTGACACAGACCTCTGCGCAAAACAAAATCACGAGTCATGAGGGAGACATAGAGGTGAAAGCTAGCCTCACTATCTATTCGCATCTCTCGTGGATTCAGAAATCTACGCTCAAGCACGAGAAACGAATTGAATTACCCTAGTGTGTAAAATGTCTAGACAAAAGCCCGGTGTATTATCTCGAAGTATTGATGGTGGCGGCTTGCAAAACACCAGGCAATGCATCGCTGCCCACGCCGAATAGAAGCTTGACGCCACCAACCAACGTGGCCAACAATGCAACGGACGTCCACAACAAAAGATGTGCCTGTGCGGCGATGTCCTTCTTGCTGCAGTCATAGCCCGCCCACTTGGTGGTTTTCGTAGAATTCGCATTCTGCGTGGCAGAACACAAACATTGCCAACACTTACTCTGAACTTTCATGCATGCTCCATGTCCATTACAGCTGTCCGTGGCGGAGTTACATGCTTTTTCACTGGCGAAGCAGGAGTTAGCAGCACTTGTGCCTCTTTTAGCAAACGTGTTGAAGGCAGCGTCAAGCTCTATCGCTCTTTTGCGCAATTTTGACTCTTCGGTCGCGATTTTGTGGTCAGTCCCCATGGCAACGATGGTAACATCGTAAACTGAAGTCAACGCCTTGATGCTTTCGAGCAAAGCACCCTTTGCCACTTCATAAGTGCGCGAGCCGTACCCTATCCTATGACCGATCGACTGAAGAGAGTCAAGATTGGCCACCACAAATACTCCCGTGTCACTTCCATCTGAAGCAAGCTTCACCATTTGCACGAGTTCGCTGATGTAGAGCCTATCATTGACGAGTTTCAACCCAGACGAAGAGACACCCATCACATCTTGAACATCTTGAGCCTCCGCAGACTTTCCAACTAGACGTTCCCATGCCTGGGGCAACTCATCATTGAACTGTTGAAACTTAAGAGGCAACCCATCGTTGTGGGCATTGACATACTTGATTTCCTCCGTCAAGTGTTCTACGCTCTGCGCTTGTTTAACGTCGGCAATGTGCTTGGGAAGCCTCTTGAAAAGTGCACGTACAATCTCGTGGGCTACCTTGTCATGTTTTCCGGCGTCAACCTCAAAAGTTGGTGCCCAACCCTCTTGCATCTGCTCGGGGTTGTCCACGCCCTTGAGAATGACCAACAAGTCCAGTTTGTCAGATTCTTTTTCATGAACACCGTCAATGAAGTCCACTGCGACGTCTTTGTGACCAATCGAGTAGTAATCGCCAGCGCCAAACTTGTCTGCCAAGTACAACAACGCCGACTTCAGGGATACGGAGGGCACCTTGTCGTTATGTTTTCCAGGAACCTCATAAACAGCAATACTGCGCGATGCAGATACGGTCAAAGCTATCGATAGAATGACAGAGCCCAACGACGCAATTTTCATGATGAATTAAAGTGCTAGTGTTGGCGGTAGGTGGTGAGATTACGGATTGGAAGGATTTGATTATCGAGAGCAGAATCTCACGAGTATGCAGGTGTGATGCACGGGTTTGTGAGATAACAACGGGCGTGGTGTTTGGCCAAATAGAGTATAGAGCTAAAAACAAAGTAAATCACTTAGCAAAATTGTTACCAGGTAGTTAAGGTTATTGCTCTAAATCTTAATAGTAATTTACTTTCTTGGTGCCGCTTATGAAGCAAAGCGTTTATTTACAATATTGATAATGCATATTCATATTTTGTGATTTCACGCATGACTTCGCAGCAAATTTCCGGAAGAGAAGAGAAAAAGAGGATGGTATAATTCAAAAAATAATTAAAATGATCGATTAAAAATCAGAGATTGATAATCATGTCAAAGTGGTAGCATGGGAGGTTTATACATCGTTATATTTTTATATAGTTTCATAAACTGGAATTTTCTTACAACCTCCAGCTCAATTAAGCCAGACGTAGAGCTTGGAGGATAAGCAACGCAGTATATTAAATGGAAACACCCCAAAACGATACGAGAATATGGTTGCGAGGGAATCGGAAGCTTCGACTTTTGAAGAAAGCCCACATAAAAAAAAAAGAAAATATTCTTGCATTTGGGGTCCTTAAGTCCAAAGTGAACTATATTATTCAGAAAACATGTCTGATCCGATCCGATCCGAGAGAATGATGTGAAAGCGAATCAATTGTCAAGCCTGGATTTCACAAGACTAACTAAAAGATCGGCAAAATTATTTATTAATTTGTGGCATTAGCTAAGAAATTAAAAGTAATCATAAAGGCTTTTTTTTTTGACTTCAGTATTTTTGGTTATCTTTTGGAAAATATCTAGTCTGTGTGGTTTTCATGTAATGGAAAACCAACAGTATTGAAATTCATTTTTCAATCCTGTCTGATTCAAAAATTCAAAATAATTAGGAAAAATTCTCAAGACTGAGTTGGATTTCCCAGGCATTGCCAAACAAAAGTAAGACCAATGAATTTAGAAAAAGCTAAAGGCAGAGCTCATACTGACAACCGAAAGACATAGTGAGACTATTTCCACTCTTCCTAACTTAATTCGATAGGAGCACTTTAAATATCTAACAAAACAAACATTATTACTTTGGGGTACAGCTTAGAACATTTATCGCTCTTGATTTACAGTATATAAAACTGAAATGTTAGAAAAAAGCCCTTGCAACCAGTGAGAAAGTTACAAAAGCTTCTAATTTCCGAAATTGAATGTATTTTCCTGATGTCATGCTATTATTAAGAGCCAAAAAACATAAACCGAGTATGCCTCTTCATCATTGTTTTATAGTTTAATTATTAATTTAAAATAAAACTGCGAAAAAGCAAAACCTATCTTTTACCTATACGTAAAGTATTAAGAGTATATTAAATGATAATTATATATAAAATTAACAATAACATAAGGTAGAAAAAGATGCGGTGGCTCAAAGGTAGAGCTTTTGATTCCAAATCAAAAGGTTGCAGGTTCGATTCCTGTCCGTGTCAGTTATTTTTTGCCTTACTGAGGATGCTATTATGTAAAATGAGGCCTATTTTTTCGGGTTGAAATTTTTTTCCCGTGTGCAAAAAGATTCTTAGAATGACTACAGAACAAATAAAACGTTTATCTTCCACATCGACCACCCTGTAGTGCGGTTTTGACCATGCATTCAGATAGGGGTGAAAGACTAATTTCGAGTTTATAAAAATCTTCAAGTTATGTCAGACAAATAAAATATCATCATAAAGCATAGTGGGTCAAAACCACACTACGCAGGGTAAGAGACCTCTCTTACACTTCGTAGTAATGTACGACAGAAAGAAAAAACGAGTTGGCGAGTGGGCCTTAGAAGTGGGCGTTTCTTCCCTCAGTATTTATGTTCAGTGCGGGTAATGGCCAGGTTCCACGATCGAGGGCATCGTTTTCAATCAATGTACGGGTGTTTGAGCTATCGCGACAAGGAAGGTATGGCCTAGACTCGCATTTGGGAATGGTTGCTTGCGTGCCAACTCGCCCATACATGGAAATATCACATGTCTCATATGGGCTGGGGTTGTGTTCGAAATTTCCTAGAGAATCTCGAAACAGCATGCTTAAAAACCAAACAATTACTGCAGGTAATGTTGGAATGTGTTTTGGTGCTATACTGCATACCGCTGAGCAATAAGTCGGGGAAAAGCGGAGATAGGCTTCGGAGAAAACATCAGCAGATAAGACGGTTAGAGTTTGGGCTTTTTTTTAAGCAAAAGGGCATGACTCGAAAAATAATTAATGGCTTGAGTATGTATGTACTTCTGGAGAATGCTCACAGATGATTCCATTTGGAACTGTGTTCTATACATCTTGAAGGTTATTATTTGCTCATGGGTTGGTTGCCGTAGCTGCGGCCTGACTCCGCAACGTCACTGGGTGCACGTCTGGTCTGGTAGATAATCACTTATCTGTTAGGTCCCCTTACAGGCTCTTACTTGCACATCGAGCACAACATTATAAACGCCGTGAGCGCCGTCGTTTCCGACACCAATAATACCCTTTTTGAAATCCCACACCAAACACAGAATTATACAAGGAATTCTTAATTTGTGTTATTGAACAGCTGTTTTAGTTTTGTGCTGACATCCATCTTGTTTTTGGTGTACGTGGGCATTTTGATTCCTTAGCTCACATATAACTCCTGAAAAGCGAGATTGATATCCTGGCTACTGGCTCTTGATGTAAAAACGAAACAAAAATCGTCTGAAAGCAGGAAAAAAAACTTTCCAAAAATTAGCAAGCCAAAGAGCAAGGCCAAAAAGGCAATACCTCGTGCCCTTCTCAAATAAACAAATACCGCAACCAGAAACCATGGCGTTTAGCTCAGGCATGGGGGCAAGGCGCAAGCCTTATACAAAAGCAGTCTCAGTAGACAGAGAGTCGTCATTCTTTTCAGACTCGCAGACCTCTTGGGTCGTTTTTAATCCAGCAGAGCTGCGGCCGCATGACATTCTATCGTTTTCAACCGAAAACCCACTTACAAACACCGAGGATGAGGCCGGCAGTCTCAAAGAAAACGATAACAATATCTTTACTGCCGTGAAGCCCCCAGATCTGCTCAACGACAAAAAAGCATTCTTGCTGATAGCACAAACCCCAGACGAGCCTGTGTGCGATATGGAGGCGTCACTATCAAGGCGGATAAACGAGTGGCAGAAAGCCACAGAAACATCTGTCTCAGATAACGTGGCGTCATGGGATCTAGATGCGGATCTCATTGACCAGGCACTAGACACATCGATCCTCCGACATGTGCCTGCCTACTACGGCGACGAGTATTTCAAGAACATGTCTAAGATAGAGTACATCCGGTTCAAGCGTAGCAGTGGTCTTTTGAAGCAGTCTCTTACCCTGAACGGTTATAGCAGCAGTGACCCTGAGCTCATGCCAAGGCTTTTGAAACTTTTGAAATGGAGAGACTTACTCTTGTCGCTGGGGTCTTTAGTGGACGACTATATTCTTAACACCATGTCTCGTGCAAAAGTCCAGCTGCACGTTTATCTGAAAATCGAACTCTCAGATACTACGACATCCTCCTCACCGGTAATATGTGACGGAAGTACTGCCACATGGAATGAAGTATGAAAGATGCATCGTATATAGAGGTGCCTGGGATAATGTTCCTGGAAATGATACCAGTTTTTTTTCTTTTCATGGCATTTTTTTTTACTATGAGTGCAATTATCTGAAGAACACACGGTGGTGTCTCTTCTTGCCGTGCCTATCCCAAATAAAATGAATGATGTTTATGGTGTTGCTCCTATTGGGATACTTGACGCGTTTTATGCGGCAGACCTCCATGCGGCGCAAGTGCGGTGGAAGGGTGAATTGAGACAAGCCGCGTCTGCTTTTAAGCAATGGGACTATTGATGTCTTACCGCGCACGACAGCTGTGCTGCGCACGACCCAGCACACCCCAACCGTAACCCAGCACGGCTATGTAGCTGGCTCTTCGCGTATACATTCCCACGAAAATCCACAACCATGCTTAGATCTATTGTCGCCACTCGTGCGTTTTCCTCAACTCCTCGTGCCAACCTTGCCAAGGTGCAGTTGGTTGGGCGTATCGGCAAAATTTACGAAAAGCAGACCAAAGACAACAGCACGTTTCTCACTTACTCTTTGGCTGTGGACAGATACTCTCCCAACGAGGCACCTGAGGGATCTGTAAATGTTACCGACTGGTATAATGTGTCTGTTTTTGATGACAAGCAGGTTGCGTTCTTTCAGAAACATTTGCAGAAAGGTGCCCAGATTTATGCCGAGGCCGATATCAAACAGAGGGCAGTCCAGGACGAGGCGGGCGAGAAGTCGGTGTACACGACAATGACGCAGACTCGCTATGAGGTGCTTCGTTTCGGCAAAAAGACCGAGACCGGGCTGGAGGTCACGGAGTGATGCGTGCCATTTCCATGCTCATCAATATATGTAATAATCAGTAGATATGATACCCATTTTTTAATGCACACACTCAGAAAGGCCTTAGAATCAGGCGGCAGACCCAAATAGTCGCATCGTGATATTTTTGCCTAGATGCTAAGGAGGCAGCTGCTAGGCTTCCTTAAGGCCATTGCCAGTTCCGTGGAGGTCTTGGCTATAAGTCTAATAGAGGCCACTTGCAGCAGCAAGCTCCACAGCATATCCGACAGTCAACTTGATGTGCTCATGGATATGTGTAAAGTCCAAGCGGTCAAGCGTATCCATAGTCAGGTGGATCTGTTTGGCGGAGTACTTGAACTCGCTCTCGATCAAAAAGCTGGCGGGGTACCCGTTTTCCAACGCCGAGGCGTGGTCCAGACATGCATACCCACACTTGGTCTCATGCACTGGAATCAGGCAGTACGCACCTATAAGCATGCGAATGAACTCGTTCTGTTTCACGGACGTGTAGTCGTTGATCAAGCCGAAATGCGGCTCTACACCTTCGTCGAGCGTACCTTGAGTATAACCCGTCATATCCTGCTGAAGCATCCCGATGACAGTTTCATTATTCTGGAAGTAGTGATTGAACACGTCGATGGACCCAAGCAAGCCCCCCTCTTCTGCCGAATAGTAATGAAATTCCAAGGTGTTGTGCGGCTTGAACTTGCCGGATGACACCGCACTAGCAATCAAGCGGAGCGCCTCTAAAGTGGTGACGGTGCCCGAGCCGTCGTCATCGGCACCAGGAGCCGCCATGATATTAGGAAACAATAAGTTGATCAGATCCTGGTGGGCGCCGACAACGACTTTGTCTGTGGACTTTCCTGGAATGGACACCACAATCGAGAACTGGCCCCAGCCCTCGTGCTTTATTTTCTGCACAGTGACCCCTGGGACGTCGTGGACAAGCACCGACACTAGATTGTAGAGCCACTTTGCAGACTTCACCCCGGACACAGACTTGTAGTAGCGTGTGTAGAAGCTTGTAAACTCGGCCAAGTTGGCACGCACCAGCCCAATGTCGACGCCTGACAAGAGCAGCTGCACCACTGCTTTCTGCAGCGGTGCCAGTGGGTATTTGTACTCTGGAACGGGCTGTTTCAAGGTAGCGATTTGTTTCGCAAAGAGGTTGATGGGATGTCTATTCCCAGCACTAGCAATGATTCCTTGCGCAAGCGCGCTTTCCACAGAAAGCACGCCTGTGACATCAATGAACTTCTGTCCGCTTCTCCGCATATTGAGTTTGTCGGTTTCAGACGCTAGCTGGAATGTCTCGGGACCCGTTTTGAGCACGCGGTCGGGAGTTTCCGAAAATAGCCCGACCCAGGAATTGAGTGATACCGCGTGTGCGGCTGCAACAAGAGCAAGGAGAATATGTGTTTTCATAGTGTATTGATGTTAATACAAGTGAGAGAAAGAGAGTGAGAAAAAGTGAAGAAAGAAGTTGTGATAAAAAGTAGACTACGATATGGGGCGCGCAGTGGCACTTGGCTCAGTCGAAGGCCGGCTTTATAGTTCATTCACATGATACATGAGGAGTTTCTTATAAGACCTTCTTAGAGTCAGAGTTGAAACGAGAGTTCCAAATACACCCAGTGATTTTCTGCTTTGCGAAAGTTTTGGATTACCTACGCTTGGGAAACCCAAACAAGATTTTGGATCAGCTATGCCATTTCGGGCACACTTCATTAAGCTAGCAGCGTGTATATAGTCATATTTTAATTAGAGACCAGCTGTATGGGTTGTTGGGGTGCTATTTTTTTGACTTATTGACCCCCCACCCTCCTTCCAGAATATTTGCACCATAATGTTCATTGGATTTCCAAAATCGCCTTTTGGTATTGTCCGGTAAATTTGCTCGGCATGTCAGGGCACATACGGTTGTAGACTTGCAAATTTCGACATTGATGATTCTCAGACATACTTTTTTGCATATACAGAAACGGGAAGTATCTAAATACTATGAATAAAGGTTGTTTAAGCGTTTCAATAAGGTAAAAGTAACTGAATTCTCTTTGAATTTGCCCCAGAAAGTCGACGTAGGTGACCTGTTTTTGCGAAGAGTGTCGTAGAGGTATACGGGAACTGCTCATAGATCCTTCATGGGTAATTTCCAAAAACTCCCGTGAGCTTCAGCACAGAGCTCTGTATTGTATGAATGAGAGTGAGAGTGAGTGAGTGAGTATGTGTATATATGCGTGCTTGCTTCTAAATATAGACTCCATACTTTACGTACGCTTGATAAAGTGGTCATTGACCTGCAAAATACCACTTATACCTTAATATATTTAGGTGATGCTTGGTGCCGAGTGTTTCTCTTGCGGTCTACAGTATACATGTCGAGTCTGACTGAAAACTTTTTTTCTTTAACTTTCACTAGCAGACCTCCGTAGGACCAAAAAGAAACGTTTTGCGGCCACAAAAACCTATGTTCAAAACGGAAGTCAGGTAATAAATACGCCGGAATTATTACATCATGGCGAAATGTAACAGAGTATGACGGGACCACACGCAGGTAAGATCAATCCCCTTTCCCGTTGGCCCATACTAAACCAAACCACCAAAAATTTCTTCTTCTGACAAACAAAATGCTTTCATCGTAAAAAAAAGAAATATACAGAAAGCATACTAGGGCCCCTCCACCTTAACAATCCACGCCCGCTGTCTTTGAGCAAGGCGAGCGGTCGTGTCCTGCCGGCTAAATTTTTGGCGCAAACTACCGTACCCCATCAGTGCGCGCGCATCGTTCAACCATCAGCAAACAGTGCCCGAAATCTCATCAGATCTTGCAAAGTTAACGTCACCAGGCCTGTTGCTTTTTCACACAGGGGCAAGCGAGACTTCCAAGCCATAGTTACAAACACGCGGTCTTGAAATCTGGCAATGAGCATTTTTGCCTCAATGCTTCCGGGCAGGGCCCCAGCCGGGCCACCCAGCCAGGCCTACAAGCCAGCTCAGCCAACCACTGAAAATGGCAAATTTCTTACCCCCACGTTGGCCTTAAATGGCGATGCCGCCGATGCTCTCCGGTTCCAACCAAGTAGCGCCGCGGGGACACACACGGGCGAGACCGGGGCTACGGCCCAGGTACTGAACCTGCGCTTCTTTCTCCCCATGGTTGTTGATTCCGTGAACGAGGTCAGCTACAAAATCAGCGTGCCTAATTTTGGCACGCTACCGCCGCTCCGCTTGGGTGGCAAGTACATCACCGACATGATCAAGATTGACTCGATGACGCCCGGCGACTTGTACGGCGCTAATAACCTCAACAAGACCTCTGGGCTCGACAACTATTACTTTGATAGCGACAAGGATACTGGCAGCTTCTCGCGATTTGAAAAAATCGCACAGACAGACTTGCCTGACCGCTTTTTTGAGGAGTATAACACCACGGAGTGCTCCACAAAAATGGGGCTCTTTGCCGAGATCAGCCGTGCGTGGATCATTGTGGATAACCGGTTGATTTTCTGGAACTACAAGCTCCCACAATCCTCCTTCAACAAGACACACCAATTCCTCACGATTGACCTGGTGCGCCACTCGATCCTCACCGTCAAGTTGGTGCGTCCTAAGAAGGGGGTGTTTGTAGAGGACGCGAACTTCCTTCTTCTCATTGCCACAACAATGGACATTCAGATTTTCGTCATGAAGCACGACGCGGCGACAAATAACATCGAAATCTACAATCCAAAGCTTTCTGTGAATACTCAGGGCCTTATTGTCAGCCAATTTGTCGTGAACGAGGCTACAAACGACATATACTTCTCGGGCGAGGGTGACGGTGTGAATGTCTGGCGCCTCGACTACTCAAACAACGTCTCTTTCATCAAAAATAAGTGTGACAAGGTCTGTCTCACAAAGAGCGGGTTGTCGTCTGTGCTTCCCATTGGAAAAATCCCGGGCTTTGACCTTTTCACTCACGAGACAGAGCACGGGAAACCCACCCTTGGTGCTAGCAAACCCACGGCGATTCCAGAGGCAATTGTCCAGTTGGAGATCGATTCTAGCAGAAATGTTTTGTATGCGCTTTCCAATAACTCGGTTATTCGCGTGTACAAGTTGGCTCCAAACCAAGAGCAGTTTCTGCAACATAGTCAGTTGTCGCCCGGCGAACTTTTCAAGTCGTTGTCTCAATTAGTTCCAGATTCAGCCAACATCAAGTCGTTCCGTAAGTTCAGAATCATGAGCATCCAGCTGATCTCTCAGAATGAGTCCTCGAACATCCTGCTCATTGCTATTACTAATTTCGGCAATCGGATCCTTTTGAAATTAGGTGCAAACTCAGCTTATTCGTTCATCTCTGCATCTTCAAGAAACTCCGCATCCGTCAAGCTCACAGTTGCGAGCATGCGGTTTCCTCCAACAAGAGAGGAGCCTAAGATGAACCCCGAGTTGGACTCGTACATTAGAATCAAACAGTATGTGGCCCAGATGGTGACCAACCAGCAGAACTCGGAGCTTTTGAAAAACACAAAGTTTGCTAAGGTACTTAGCCCGGGCGTGTTTTTGGCTGTGAAGAGAACAAAGACTAGCGACCGCTTGTTCGTCAGTTCTGTCAATTACGGCTTTTTGAAGCACAACAACAAATTGATCGAAGATGCAGAGTTTTTGCCAATCGCCACGAATTGCGGCAGCGACGCCTCGCCTGTTGTCATCCATGACATCATTCAACTTACCCCCTCTATGAATGCGACCGAAACACCAAGCGGATACGCCAACATTCTTGCATCCCAATACACAAAAATGCCTTTGGAGTTTGCTGTCTTGACTAACTTTGGAATTAGTGTTTACCGCTATAAAACACCAGATAAGATCATCAGCTCTTTGGATGACAAAGTTATCGAGAACTTCATCGAAGAAAACGGGTACGAAGAAACATGCTCGACTTTGTTGTACTTAGCTTGCTCATCTAGAAAAAAGAATGTCGACTCCTTACTTAAGAGAAAAGCTCAGTTGTTGTTCTCACACGCCGGAAACAATGCACGTTTGATTGAGAGCCAGAGCAACCACCCAACACAATCCCATGCTTCTATCATGCCGTCTGAAACCCAGCCAATGGTGGAACTGGTAGTTTTGAGTGACAGGTTTTACGGCACGTGTATGCTTATCTCTAGATTATTCAGAGAGTCGTGGAGCGTGAAGGCATTTGAGCCTTTGCCTCATATTAAGATTCTCTCTAATGGATCAGTAGAAGTGTCATCTGTGAAAGAAGACAACCTTCTTATCAAGGGTGTGACTATCAACAGACAGCAAGTTGAATATCTAATGGGTTCCGTTATTGTTCTTCTCGATTTCTTAAACGAGAACCGTTCAAACATTCCGGGTCTTAATGCACCTTCTTATAGCTCAGACCCTTCAAAGATTGAGAATGAGGTTTGCGTTCGTGCTGAGCATATTGCATTCACATCGATTTTGCGTTCCTTGACTTCCATGAAAGAAGCATTATCCTTTTTGATGGTTTTGATTGAGGAAACGCAGGTGAACCAGAATAATCACAATGATATTTTTAAATTTCTCTCACTTACAAATCAGCTCAACTTGTTAACATTAAGTCTTAAGGATTTGTTACTACCAACCATTGAGGTCAAAAATCTCATTAAAGACTTATTGTCTTCAATCATTAATAAAACTATTTTAAAGGGTGGTTCGATCGACTTAATCGCGTCGTCCTTACAAGGCCGCTGTGGCTCATTTTGCTCCAGTGATGATGTCTACATTTTCAAGGCAATTGAGAATCTTACCAGAGCCAAAAATATTGGCAACAGAGATAATGATATGAGAATTAAATGCCTCGAAAATGCAGTCCAGCTTTTTGAACAGGCTAGTGATTCGCTCACATTCGAAAATATCGAAAATTCGATTGACATCATGCTATCACTTGAATACTATAGAGGTGCAGTAGAATTTTTGTTGAAACTTGCAAAGAAACTCCAAGGTGTCTCAAGCAGTCTGACTGCCATTGTTATCCATCCAGGCGAAGAAAACAATGCAGCCTTTGCCCAGGTCAACCTTGAGCAAAAGGAAAAGAAGCGTTTGAAATTATATGATTTGGTGTTTAAGATTCTCATTAAACTCGATGTCAAAGCAATTCAAATGACCGCTTCCAACAACCAGCTCATGATTAACGATTTCAATGAGCTTAGAGATGCCACATATGATACTTGCTTTGCGACGTCGGATAAATTTTTTCATTACGAATTCTATCGCTGGTTTATCAGACAAGGATGCAGCGAAAGATTGCTCACTGTTGACACTCTGTTCATTTTGCCCTTTTTGGAAGAGGTTTCACAAGATGATCTTTCTTTGACTGAGCTTTTGTGGTTATATCATGCAAAAAGAGAGGATTACTATCCAGCGGCAAGGATTCTTTACTATTTGGCCATTTCCAACTTCAAGTTGCCTTTGAAACAAAGAATTGAGTATCTTTCGCGCGCTAGCGGGTTCTGCAACTGCACCTGTCCTCCAAGTTTGAGACAAAACATAATCCAACTTTCCACATTAATTAATGAGCTATTTGAAGTGGCCAATGTGCAATTGGACCTCCATATGTTGATTCAAGCCGATTCACGAATTAGCGCAGAGAACAAGGAGCTTGCTGCAGAGTCTTTAAACAATAAGATCCAGAATGCAAGTGAACTTTTTAACAGTTATGCAGACCCATTAGGATACTCTAATATTTGCTTCAGCATTTTCTATATTTCGGATTACAAAAACCCGGACGAAATTTTCAAGCGATGGGAATTATACTTTGAAAGACTCAGCTACGAGTATATGGAGAAGAAAGATACGGCTACACCATTCTGTCATGTTTTGAGTGAGGCGTTGATATCGATTGGAAGCAAGATACACAACAATGATTTTGTGTTCCCTGTTGATAAGCTCATCAAATTGATGTGTAAGAGCATTGAGTCCGTCTGTGAGAATGACAAAGGAAGCGAGAAGCCACCGCGAGGGATTGTTGTGGAGACGTTCAGTAAAGCAGGAGTGGCAAATGAAACACTCTATGCGACTATCAAGACGTTGATTGAATATAACTCACATGACATGTACGCTGGATTCACAACTTTCTTAAAGAGCAGTGAGATGCCATACTTGATCCAAAGCTGGCACCGAAGTGACAAGCGGTTGCGGGAAGCTATCCCCGAGGAATCGATCATGACAATGGCGGAGTACACCATCGAGAGCGATCCAATCACCAAGTGGATGAAAACGGAGGGCAAGTTTATTTAAAGTATGGTCCCCAGCACTAGAATTGAAGACACACTTTTAGTTGAGCTCGTAGAACTTGCGTTTGTCATCCCAGCGCCCGTTGGCAAACGGCCGCAAAGTGTTGACATGCTTGGACGGCAGCATATTCTCAGTGCCCAAGTAGGAGAGAAGGCCGTCGACGATTAAAGCGATGCCATTTGCCTCACATCCGCGGGGCATGATGACATCCGCACGCTCTTTGGTTTGGAATATGTAGTCGGACATCTCCTGCTTTGCGCCATGGAGATATAGATTGATGACAGACTCTAAGGACACGCCGTTGCCTCTGCTGAGCAACACGTCACGGCGGATCCACCTAATTAGCCGCGCGTCGGCATCCCGGTCTATGTAAACCTTGAATAGAGACCTGTCACATAATTCGCGATCGTACAACGCGTACAAGCCGTGCACGATGATGAGTTTCTGCGGGGCCGCGGCATCAGTGGCCAAGCGGGCGGAAATGTAAGTTTTGAGGGCCTGGAAATCGAACCTCGACGGCTTCAAGACCACGCAGGGACGCAGTCCCACAGTGATGGCCGAGTTTGCAGCATAGGACTGCGTGGTGGATGCCAGCGAGTCGGTATACTTTTTCATGTCCAATACCTCGATATCGAGCGATGCCGGGGAGAACTCCGGGAGAGCCTGGAGCTCTTCTTTGATGCTATATGCGGCTGCTTTCTTTCCAGCAGCATGTCCACCGCCGATCAACACGACAATATTGTCTTTGTGCATTTGAAGGTGCACTTTTTTTAAGTTGGGGTTACCGAGCTTATCTAGTGCGCAGGCTTTAAGGTGTGGATTATGGGGAGCAGTGCGATAAGTAGGAGCGTCGCGGGCATCGCGGGCATCGCGGGCGCGCACACCTGCAAAATAGAATACTTATCTCCAATATATATATATATATAAATATATATACGTGCGCGAACGTTCTCTTCTCTACCCTGAAATATCATCCGAAAGAGGAACAGTATAGTGGAAAAAGAGAAAAAAAAGCCCCGCATGGAGTTTGATCGTACCGCAGACAAGGAACTCCAGTTCTCTCAAAAATCGAGCCGCAATATAAAAGTGCACGGCACATTTGAAAGCATGGGACTCAAGCCAGAGCTTCTCAAAGGCATATACTCATACGGCTTCGAGGCTCCGTCTGCGATCCAGAGCCGGGCGATCATGCAGATCATCTCCGGAAAGGACACGATTGCACAGGCGCAGCTGGGCACGGGAAAAACGGCGACGTTTTCGATCGGCATGCTCCAGGTGATCGATACGAAGGTCAAGAGCTGCCAGGCCCTCGTGCTCTCGCCTACACGGGAGCTTGCAGTGCAGATTCATAGCGTGATCATGAACTTAGGAAACTATATGAACGTTCAGACGCACGCATGCATCGGGGGTAAGCAGGTGGGTGAGGACACGCGTAAGCTTGGACAGGGCCAGCAGATAATAAGTGGGACACCTGGGCGGGTATTGGACGTGGTCAAGCGACACACTCTCAGCACACGCGGTGTAAAGATGCTTGTGTTGGATGAGGCGGACGAGTTGATGACGAAGGGTTTCAAGGAGCAGATCTACGAGATCTACAGGCTGCTCCCGTCGGCGGTGCAGGTGGTGGTGGTGAGCGCGACGCTCACGCGGGAGGTGCTTGAAATGACGAGCAAGTTCACCAATGAGCCGGTCAAGATCTTGGTGAGGCAGGAGGACGTGTCGTTGGAGGGAATCAAGCAGTACAAGGTGCAGTGCGAGAAGGAGGAGTGGAAGTTCGACACGCTCTGCGACCTCTATGACACACTCACCATCACGCAGGCGGTGATTTTCTGCAACACCAAGAGCAAGGTCACGTGGGTTGCAGAGCAGCTCCGCAAGGCCAATTTCGCTGTTGTGGCGATGCACGGCGACATGAAGCAGGCCGAGCGCGACAGCATCATGGGTGATTTCCGTGCCGGAGGCTCGCGCGTGTTGATTCTGACAGACGTCTGGGCCCGTGGAATTGATGTGCAGCAGGTATCACTTGTGATCAACTACGACTTGCCGTTAGATCGCGAGAACTACATCCACCGGATCGGTCGCTCGGGCCGGTTTGGCCGCAAGGGCGTGGCCATCAATTTGTTGACCCGCGACGATGAGCCAGAGCTCCGGGCGTTAGAGAAGCACTATAGGATCAAGATTCGCGAGATGCCCCTGGATCTTTCCAGTTTATGAGCGGGCATGGTGCGGTGCAACGTGGCGCATCTAGCTTATGAGGGGCTGGCATGGCCAGCCGACTGGCCGGGCGTGGCGTGGCGTCGGAAAACAGAGGGGCATTGCGAGAGAGAAGTTGTTGAAACGACTGGGAAGAATCAGACTGGATCGCGACGAGTGAAAGGCATGCACCGTTCCCACTGGTGCCTTGTATGGGCCATACCGTGTGAGGAATCTATGGCGAGGACACTTGGGTGAGCGTCCAGATGGGGATGGGCGATATGGTTTCTGTCCTTTTTTTTGGGGGTTTTTTTTTTTGTTTTTATAGCCACAATGCCCAGTCACAGCTGTATACTTAATGTCGTGAACGGAAGGGCGAAATGGTCGGTTTCCAGGGCGAGTCTCCAGCGTAGTACAGGCAGGTCTTGGCCCCGCGTCTTTGGGAACCAGCTGGGTTTTATATTTCTACGAAAGACTCACAGACCCAAGTCTATGGCAAGTATAAGGGGGAAAGGAAAGAAGGAAAAAAAAATCCTTTCCTCCGGATCATGGCTTATGGATTGATCCGGCCCATGCGGTTCTTGCGGGCCCGACCTTTTCACACCCATGCCATTCGCACCCAGATTCCGGGACCTTTGGGGAATTGCTCTCATAATCTTCCACAGTCACCCAAACCCAAACCAAATCGATAAATACATATACAAACAATTTAAACCCAAAACCCAAATTCCGTCAAATTACCAAAAGAAAGCACCGAAAAAAATCCCGTTCTCATTGATCAGAGCACTTCTCGCTTGCCCTCGGGTAGCCGCACCGGCACCGGCGGCACGGACTGTTCACGTGAGAGCATCGCGCGGTTTTGCCGGTACCCTAAAAATTTCGCCCACCATGAGCGCACCTCCTGTTCCCAACACCCCATCTCTAGATCCCGGAGTCCCCTAAAAAAACACCCTTCAAAATGGACGCCCAGTATCTTGCTGCCTTGGAGGAAACCCTCCAGCAGACGTTTGCGCCGGCTACGGTGAAGCTGGCCACGGCAAAGTTGTCCAAGGAGTTCTACCCCAACGCGCTCGCGTTGCCGTCGCTCTTGCATATCATGCAAAACAGCCCTCAGGACCAGGTTAAGCAGTTGGCGGCCGTCGAGGCACGTAAACTTGCCGGCGCTAAGTGGGAGACTGTGGCCGCGGACGCCAAACCGCAGATCCGCGCCGCGTTGTTGCAAAACACTTTTGCACAGCCGCTGAAGTTGGCCCGCCACTCGTCTGCACGGGTGGTGGCGGCAATCGGTGACCAGGACTTGGTCGACGACGCGTGGCCTGAATTGTTGCCTGCTTTGGTGGGCGCCGTGCGCGGCGCTGACCCGCAGGCGCAGGAGATGGCCGTGTACACGCTTTACACGCTCTTGGAAACGCTGTGCCCCGCATTGGCGGCGCACCAGGACGACTTCGTGGCGCTCTTTGCCGGGCTTGTCACTGGCGGCGCGACGCGCGAGCTCCGTGTGAACGCAGTCTTGTGCTTGGACTGCCTCGCGCCGTTCCTCGAGCAGGACGACGAGATCCGCGCGGAGACCGCGGCACAGTTCAAGGCGGCCATCCCAGGCATGCTTGCCGTGTTGCTGGATGTAGTTGCGGCCGACGACGAGCCGCAGACCAAGGATATTTTCAACGTCATGAACTCGTTGTTATTCTTGGACAACCAGTTGGTGGGCGAGCAGCTCGTACCCATGGTCGCGGCCATCGCCGAGCTTGCCGCAAGCAGCGCTGATGCAGAGGTGCGCTGCATGGCGTTGCAGTTCTTGATCTCTGTCGTTTCGCTCCGCAAAAGCAAGGTCGCCAGCAACGGCATGGGGCCCCAGTTGACCGCAATCGCTACCCGTATCGCGTGTGAGCCCATCGACGTCGAGGATGAGTTGGACAACGAGGACGAAGAGAACGAAAACGAAGAGAACACGCCCCTGGCGCTCGCATTGCGCTTGATGGGCGTGCTCGCCGGCGAGTTACCGCCACTGCAGGTGCTCGCGCCGTTCTTTGAGAACTTGGCCGCGCTCGTCGGGGCCTCCGACATGTTCGCCCGCCGCGCGGGGCTTTTGCTTGTAGGTGTAGCCTCTGCCGGTGCCCCGGACTACCTCGCCACTCAGGTCTCCCGCGTCGTCCCCGTCTTGGTGCAGGGCTTGCAGGACCCCGAGGTCTTGGTCAAGGTCGCCGCCGTCAGGGCCGTCGCCCAGCTCTCCCTGGAGTTGCAGGACCATCTCGCTGACCACCACGCCCAGCTCTTGCCGCTTGTCATGGCCATCATCGACTCTGCATCCCATGTCATGGCGTACAAGTACGCCTGCTACGCCTTGGACGGCCTCATCGAGTTCATGGGGCACGACGCTATCGCCCAATACATGGCTCCGCTCATGCTGAAGTTGTTCGCCATGTTAGCTGCCGCCAACTCATCCACCCTTAAGGCTGCCGTCGTCTCCGCCATTGGCTCCGCCGCGTTTGCCGGCGGCAAGGGCTTCACGCCTTACTTTGACGAGGCCATCCACACTTTGGAGCCGTTCATTGCAAATGCTGCTGCAACAGAAGGCATGTCTGAGGACGACATCGAGTTGCGCGCATGTACTTTCGAGAATATCTCCACCATGGCCCGTGCCGTCGGCTCCCAGCCGTTCGCCGCCTACGCCAAGCCGTTGGTGGAGGCTGCCTACCTGTCCATCGGCGCAGAACATCCTCGTATCCGTGAACTGGGCTTCGCGTTCATCTCTAACATGGCCAAGGTTTACGGCGCAGAGTTCGCAGGGTTCTTGGATGAGCTTGTGCCCCAGATCTTGAAGTGCTTGGACCAGGAGGAGTTCTCCTTCGAGGGCGCAGAAGATGACGACGAGGATTTCGGCAACGACGATGACGAGGACTTGGACAACAAATTCAAGTTCAACTCCGGTATCACCATCGAGAAGGAGATTGCCTCTGTGGCATTGGCAGAGTTGGCCATGGGCACAGGTTCCGCGTTCGCCAAATGGGTCGAACCCAGCTTCAAGACCTTGTCGGAGCAGGTCGAGGTCTCCTACGGCATGCGCGAGGCTGCTTTGAACTCCCTCTGGAAGATTGTGCGCGCCATGTTCAAGGCTTCTTATGGTGCCGACTTCAAGGCGCCAAAGGGTGTACCGCAACTGTCGTATATTGACGCTAATCTCTTGCAATTAATCGAGCAGGCACGGGCTTTAACCGTGGCAAACTTGGAGGAGGAGTTTGAGTTTAACTTGGTCGTCTGCGACTTGGACAACCTCACAGAAGCCCTCCTGACATGCGGTATCGCTGCACTCGTGAGTAGTGCCGCCGACACCAGCTTCCTCGAAAAGCTTTGCGTACAGTTGATGCAGATCTTGAAGAAGGAGCACGGCTGCCAGTTGGACGACGAGGAGCCTGTCGACGAAGGCGAGGACACCTCTGAGGCCGAGGCCATGTTGTTTGAGTCCGCTTTGGAAGTTTTGATCGTGTTGTCGCTCGAGCTTGGCGCTGACTTCGCCAAGATTTTCGCGTCTTTCAAGGATGTCATCATCGCCAACGTCACGTCCAAGTCAAAAGCAAAGAGAGTGAGCTCTATTGGTGGCTTGGCAGAGATTTCCGTGGGATTGAAGGATGCAAACCCTTACACCGATAATTTGTTGCAAGTATTTTCCGACAGATTGACCAACGACAAGTCTTTGGAGGTCAAGGGAAATGCCGCATACGGTGTGGGTATCGTGATCGAGAGCAGCTCTACAGATTTCTCCGCCAGCTACCAACAGATCTTGCAGACCATGTTCCATTTGTTGAGCAAGTCTGACGAACAATCAAAGTTGGAAGATGGCGAGTCTGCGGACGTTGTCAACAGAACCAACGCAAATGCATGTGGTTGTGTCGCGAGAATGGCATTGAAGAACCCTTCTGCAGTTCCAGTTGAGCACGTATTGCCTGCATTGTTGAGCCACTTGCCTTTGGAGTCTGGTCCTGAAGAGAACGTGCCGATCTTGACGTGGATTATTAGCTTGTATGAGAGTGGAAACAGTTTGATTGAATCTCAAACCGAAAGAGTCATTCAGATCTTCGCCGAAATCTTCAAGAAGGAGGCAGACAGACTCAAATTGGTGGAAGAGAGCACTTTAGGTAGAGAGGAGAACATCGAGAAGAACAAACAGTTCCACACAAAGGAGTTGGAGGAGAAGGTTGTCAACTTGTTGAAGTTCTTAAACCAGAAGTACGCAAGCGTCATTTCCAGTCACGAGATCTTGAAATCTGTGGTTGCATGATTATCGACAAAGACTTGGATCACAAATTTAATACCTAAATACTTATATGAATATTGTTTTGAAATAATTTTTCGAGATGGAACATATGCTCTTTATATGTTATTTTTTGAATCTTGTTTCTTGGTCTTTCAAACTTCCGTATCTGCTTCCAAACAGCAGGGGGCCTGTTTAATATGCTAAGCCTTTTGTCAGAAATCTTTGAGAGATCCTGGTGTCGAACATACGTTTTTGTCAAGGGAAGTTTCTTGGCACATCCAGAAGACAGATTAAACACCTTTTTCAATACTTATATTTCACTTTTCCTACGTATTTTTTTCTCAGGCTAAGATTTCGGGACCTAGATACTTATTTCCCTAGGTATTTGTAGTGGGAAATTCAGTGAACAGTTTGGCCCATACACCCAGGAAGATTGAGGAATGTTTAAACTTCTACCAATCTTTTATATTAACAACAAGTGACACATGGGGTAAAAGTTTCCGTACCAGAGATGCATTCAAGTAGTTGCCAATTCAATTTCTAGACTCTAGTTTAGTTCTCACTCATACAGGCGTCGCATTATTCGTGAAGTAGAGAGAAATGCATGTCGTTCTAAATACATTCATTGAACATCAAAAAAGGAGGAAAAAATACAGTCTGTCCCACTTCTTTTTTAAATAAAGAGTAAGCAAAAACATCTGAACCATGAAACACAAGGATCAAAAGGCAGGCCTCACATAGTCCATACTTTCATGTGCATGAACTCCAAGTGCATCAAGAGAGTTCGGCGTGTGAAATATTAGCCCAATTGGGACTTCAAAGAGGCCTAGTCAAGCAGATGTGCGGCAATAAGACCGTCTGATTATATATATATATATATACCTGGAGTATGGAAATAAGGCCATCCTTTTCTAGTATAAACATCTCAAAAAGTTTCTAACACCCGTTCACTCCTACGTCCAAAGATGTCTACTGCTGCAGGGCAATTATTAGCTGCGTTCTCGTTTATTGCATTTGCAATCTTGGTTCCACCTCTATGTTACCATGTACAACAACGGAACATTCCCGCCGCAAGTCTCATTGCATGGTTTTGTTTCCAAAATATCACTACCTTCATCAATGCAGTGATTTGGAGCGGCGAAAATTACATCGAAGCCTTTGATGGCAGGATTTACTGTGACATCACTGTACGGATCTCAAGTGGGGCCACTCTTGGTCTGTTGTGTGCCACAGCTTGTATAATATTCAACTTGTTTATGATCATAGCCGCAAAGAATCACGGCTACCTCGCGCGGGAGTCTAAATCAAAAGTTGTTGTGAATATATTGATGTGCTGGGCCAACCCGATCTTGGTGATGGGATTAACAGTTCTTGCACAGAACCACAGATATGATGTAGCCAGGTACTACGGATGCTCGACTCCATGGAATTACAATCTAGGCTCGGTAATGTTGGTATCGCTCTGGAACATTGTATGGGTTGGAATTGCCACCGTTTTCGCAACGTTAACCATGGTGGAGCTAGCCAAAAAGAGAAAAGACATCCAGGACATTTTACGGTGCACGAACTCGGGGCTCAATATGCGCAAGTTCACGCGGTTGATCATTCTCAGTTCCTTTATTATTTTTATATTTTCTCCTCTTACTCTCATTAGTTTTGTGGGGGACGTGAAGACCGCCACTTCCGCATCAGAGGAGATGTTGGTTGTCTACAACATGATCAAGTGGTCGGATACCTATGCTTACGACATCGGTATGGGAAACATCAGCTCAAAAGTCATACCAATAGTATTTGCGTTTGTGGCTTTCTTCCTTTTTGGTCTAGGTACCGATGCGCTCGAAATGTATAGATCATTTTTGTTCGCGATTGGAATCACCGGCTTGAAGAAAGATGAACATCGGGACTTTTACGCGGCAAAAGATTTTGAGGAAAGTCGCCAGACCCTGAAACAGACACAGTCATCTGAAGAGACGGCGGGGTTGAGCAATACTGAGTACGAACAATTCCAGACGTTGGTGCTTGAAAAAGAACCCTTTTCGTTGCTGCCCGGTACCAAAGATACAATGTCTTTTTAATACAGTGATTTTAGGCAATAAAAGTTGCTTTTGTTTATATTATTCCCCATCCATCAAAAGCCGTGTAAATTCTTGCTCGAATTTCTTTGAGTCTACCTTGCCCTGAGTTTCACGCATGGCTTGTCCAATCAAGAATTTTATAGACTTGTGTTTACCTTTTTTGATTGTCTCAACGACGTCAGGGTAATTATTTATAATTTCAAGGCAAATATCACTTACAGCTGCTTCTAACTGGTTTTTGTTAAGATCTGTAGGAGCACCTAGATTGTAGTGCTCAACTATTTCCTTAATGCTGAGGGCCTTTGTTGTTTCAGGCGACTGGACCAAGGCAGTGAGAATGAGTTTTGCAGAGGTCAGTGATATATCTTTGTTTTGTACCATTGTAACCAATGAAGCAAATTTTTCTGCTGGTAAAATAGACGGGTCGACTGCTTGGTCAAATTTTTTGAACGTTCCTAGAAGCTTGTGGAAGAACCAGTTGTTGATCGTCTTTGCCAGACATCCAGAATCAGCAGAGATTAGAAAGCCGTGTAAGACCATGTAGTACTCATATATGACAGGTGACTCAACTAAAAACTTTGCGTGTTTCATTTCAAGCAAGAACGGCTCCTTCATCAATTTTTCCACAATCTGGTTAGGAAGATCTGGAAGAGTAGCCGAAATTTCGTCAGTGATGGTAGGTTTCAAGTGAACAAGCGGAAGCTCAATATCAGGGAAGTACCTGTAGTCGACGGCATCTTCTTTGGAGCGGGTCCGCACGGTTTCATTGCCATTCCAAGCCCTCGTCTCTTGGGCAATGGGTTCACTACTTGTTTTTAGGAGTTGGACTTGTCTGGCGTACTCGTACAAAATGGCGGCAGTGATTTCGGAGGTGCTTCCTAGGTTTTTAATCTCGACCCTATTTCCTCCGGCCACACTGACGTTGACGTCACATCGCATGGCACCATTCTCCATATCACCGGAACAGACACCTAAGTGGGTCATGATGCCAATATACTTTTTGACAAATGCACGTACCTGTAGCAAATGGTCAAAGTCTGGTTTTGTCACGAGCTCTATGAGTGGTACGTTTGCACGGTTGAAGTCAATTGAAATAGACTTTCCATACGCGTCATAGTTTAACTTTGCCGTATCCTGCTCTAACTGAATCTGCTCAATTCTCACATTCTTGTCTTCAAGCACATCATCGTAGTCTTTGGTGAGCTGCAAAAAGCCACCATGGGCTAACGGCCTATAGTGCTGTGTGATTTGATACCCCAAAGGCTGGTCCAAGTAGAAGTAGTGTTTCCTATCAAATGAGGAAACCGAGTTGACACGTGACTTCAATACAGTTGCTGCTTTCAAAGCCAAAAGAAGTGCCTCTGGGTTTAACTTGGGAAACGTGCCTGGAAGCCCCACGTCGAAAAATGACGCGTTCGTATTGGGTGGGCTTTCGGTCGCGTTTCTCGACGGCGAGAATAGTTTATGTTTAGTCATGAGCTGCGTGTGAATTTCCAAACCACATTTGAAAGGAAACGCGGGATCCGGCTTCCATTTTAGTAGAGATTTCGGAATCATTGGTCGTGGGTATGGGTATTGTGGAATAAATACCAGTATGGAGGATTAGGTTTGAGTTCTTGCGCGATGTGCCGGCCGGCTAATGGCGAATGGGAGGAGGTTGAAGGTGGGGGATCGAGAGTATATGCTTAGTCATACCTTCCCAGAGTGCCAAAACTTCCATGCGTATATTCAGAATATACAGCTACAAAAGATAAATATTCGGGTATTAAAATATATTTGTAAATCCATGACTTAAAAAATCGAAAAGTGCCAGAGCTTTTTATTAGTGCCACAGCAGTCCTCCTGCGAAACACGGGTCATTCAAAGTAGATGCTCAATACAAGCCATAACACGCTTTTAAACATTCCTGCTTTATAATAAGTTTGAAAAGATTTATATGCTCCCAAGAAAATTCTTTATTTATGAAAAACAAAAAAAAACCCGAAACTCATTTCATAACAAATGGCATTATGTAAGACCCAATAGGACAATTGTATAAAAGCCAAACAGAACGGTCATGGAGACACCAATCATCATGAGGCCAAAGACACATGCATCCTGTCCATTATATCATACTTTATACAAATTAAAAGTATAAAATAATCAGTAATAACATCCTGATGAATATTCCTGAACAGATCTATATCTATATATATATATAAATAAAGAAACGTATCTTATTGTCAATCATAAATACGTCTTGTTGAGCACTAAGATGTGCGGCCGGCTTTGCCGCGCCTATCGGTTTTGGTGGCCGAGACGACCCGCGTTGCCTTTGTCATATCTATGTGCAGTCCCATCCACCACCCCGCTAGGGGATGGACACGAGCCCACATGGCACAAGATTTGCTTATTCAACGCTTAAAGAAAAGAAGAAAACACCCCCACTTGACAACCCCAGCTATATACCAAAACCCCGCCCCAATAAAAAGTATGTATACATAGCTGTCACCGAAAGGCAGTGCTGAACAAAGGCCTTACGTGGTAAAGAAAAAGAAAATAAAAAATAATAATGGAGTCATTCACTGATCATTTGTGCTCGTCTTGCGGGGCCCTTATCTAGGCAGCGATAAGCGGCGCATGCCACGGCACTCCTCCTCCCCCACTAAAAACAACCAGAAACACGTCTTCACCATACAATTGCCATCTGCACCCTCACACATATTAACTCCAGCTTTGCCAAAATAATGAGATCACAATTCAAAGATGAAAACTCCTTCGGTACGTATTTTTGTTTTCAGGGTTTGGGTGAGCCCTGCTTCATCTAGACTTCGAGCCCGCCGCTGGCCACCACCCGGCACCTCATTCCTGGTGGTTTTCAGTTTTATTGTAACAGCGTGGGAGCCTCAAATTGCCAGTCGGCAGAAGTACTAACGCTTATCCAGAGAAGAGAAGCTCGGAATCTGCCAGAATCTTACAGAGATTCAAAGACAGACTCCCCGTGATTTGCGAGAAGGTCGAAAATTCCGACATTCAAGAAATCGATAAGAGAAAGTACTTGGTTCCTGGCGACTTGACCGTGGGCCAGTTCGTGTACGTCATCAGAAAACGCATCAAGTTGCCCTCAGAAAAGGCCATTTTCATCTTTGTCAACGACATATTGCCTCCAACTGCGGCGTTAATGAGCACCATCTACGAGGAGCATAAGGACGAAGACGGTTTCTTATATGTCTTGTACTCGGGAGAGAACACGTTTGGTAAAGTGAGCCTTGCTGACTTGGATTTTTCCGACTTAGACATCTGATATTCCAACGTACTGATGCCCAGGATGTACCCTCTTTGCTGGCTTTGCTCGCGCAATTTTACCCAACCTTCTCTCTTCCCCTTTCCTCCATCCTTTTTTCTCCTCTCTTATTTACTTTTTTTGTGTATATGCCTGCGTGATTATTATCTCGTGTTGGCCTGCTACGTCTTTATCGGTGACGGCAGCGAGCTTGCTGACTGGCTCAACGAGTCTTGGATTACACAATATTCGGAAACTTCTCTGTTCCGTGTTGGATCTGGAGAGCTAGTACGAACGCAACCGGTAGGGCATTGAGATTTTGCTGCCACACGGGGCGTTCTCTTCACTTCCTTATAAATTGTATCTCTGATATCGCTCCTCAATATACAACTTTGATAATTTCTCCAGGGATAAATTTTTTGATAAGCCACGTATTTACTCGCCTCAAATTTTGGAAGCCTTGCTTTGAATGATGACTTTTCCGCATGTTCAGTCGTGTATATCTCTGTTCAATGTGTGGAATCTCGGGCTGCTTCAGAATATATGACATCAGTTTTTATTTTGTTTTCTTTGATATACTATATTGCTGCATTACAAACAAGGTTCATAAGCGGTTCTAAAATTCCATCCATCGCAGTTTCTTTTGTTTTTTTGACGTGTCGCTGCACTCGAAATCTAATAAAAACTGACCTGAATGAAGAGAGATAAAAGAGAAGAGAGGGACCTTCAGCATGATCAAATATTCCAAACACGATTGGTGGATTCCGGCTAGCTTCTCTAAGGGAAGTCCAGGCTTTTACATTGGTGAATAACATTACAAAAAGAATCAAAGCCGCCACAATCCACGTGGCTCTCCAAGCCAGCTTGAAAATATTTATATGCCCATGGCGTCATCCTGTGTATTCATTGTTTTGTCCCGCTCTAAGGTCATCATAACACCTTGATCTGCCATTTTGTCAGCCTTGAGTAGTTGCAAAACCTGAAGGAGCCGCTCATCCGTACTCTGTGCCAAATTTTGTGACACGCTTTCCGACCCAATCGCCTCTTGTACCTTGCTTGTATTTTTTAACCGGAAACTAAGACCATGCATGAGCGTGTTGTATCGCTGGTTAATCACACCATCGAGCATATTTTCAATGATTGACTCATACTCATCAACATACTTGTTCAAGATCTCGGCGCCTGCCTCTGCACCAGAGTATCTGGGATTTGGCTGGAAGTATAAAATGTACCCGCCATCCAAATGAAGCAGTGCAGAATTAACAGCTTGGTGGGCTGTTCCACCACTTCGGTTCACAAGCAACAAAATTGCAACCACGGCAGTGAAAATAAGCACTGCCAATTTGGGGCCTCTAGCCATATCCATCAACGGATTTTGTTTGTTATGGTGAATACGAATGACCCAGACGGTACGATAAATAAGTAATTACCGATACTGTTAAATTAGATTCTTCAAAATCAAAAGCACTCTTAACTAGCTAGAAAAGATTTACCGAATTGCTAAATGTATCAAATGGGTAAGGCCCCTGAAAGAAAAATATTGCTCCTGAGTTAATTGCGGAGGTCGGTCATGTGACCGAAAGTTGTGCGAGTCCAGCATTAAATACTCCGTTTTTGCATGCGTTACAATGCACTTCATTTGATTTTTGGGGCCGGAAGATCCAATATCTTATTTCAAAAAGAAGGGGGGAAGGCGCTTGTTACATTTTGTCACTTGGTATTAAAAAATATCAAAAAATTGACTCCGGCGTGATTCGAACACGCGCATCTTACGATAACAGAACTTGAGTCTGCCGCCTTAGACCGCTCGGCCACAGAGCCTTATTATCTTAGAAAAACCAAAATTAAAATTGTATCATATTAGAACACGATCTTGCAATCCAGATTCTGTCTCAATCTGATACACTCAATTTTCGATAAAATAAAGTTTTCAGTCACAGCGGGGACAGAAACTTTTATGACAAAAAATAAAAAAAAAGAAAAATTGACAATAAAGCACTCAATGGCATTAACTTGAAATTCAGTATTGGTGAGTTTTCAAGTGCGGGGGAACCTGAAAATAAAACTGACAAATATGAACATATCAGCAATATCAACCTCGATCCGATATTGCGGAATGCATCACTAGTGCTGTGAGCACTAGTTCATCCTAGGTGAAAGCAAATATATGTTTTTTTTTTTTACTTTTGGGAACTTTTTTATACGTTGCTTGAAGCCACATCTCAGATGTCATGACACTAGAGCTTGACACGATATACCGCACCTTAAACACGGATGTTATGTCCTAATTTAAACAGAGAGTAGCCATTTACCTGAAACGTGATTCTTGGCCTTCCTCAACTTGTGTTTGTATTTACTGTAATATTACAATGTGACTTCACCATTATAGATCCGTTTTCAAGATAGTAACAAATTACCAAAATAAAGATTAATGTTTTGGATTCTGCTCCACCACCTCCAAAAAGGGGTTGTATTCAACGTTTTATTCAATTGAACCGGTTAAACCCAAATGAGAGCCTCAAGATACGTCCCTTTAATAATAAAGATTCAAAACAAGATTTGGAATGACGAATGCTAAATCAAAAAAGAAAGAAAGAAAATAAGTGCCCTTTGGCACATGTTATGCCAAACCAGCATACTTTGCCCGAACGGTTTCTACTTGGGCTCTGAGTTCAGCCTTTCTGTTATCG
>JAKTYP010000010.1:92319-137432 GCA_030561945.1 Metschnikowia krissii | reverse complement strand
CAACTGAGTCCACAACTGAGTCCACAACTGAGTCCACAACTGAGTCCACAACTGAGTCCACAACTGAGTCCACAACTGAGTCCACAACTGAGTCCACAACCGGAACCACAACCGGAACCACAACCGAGTCTACAGGTACAGAATCGTCGTCCGCGGGGATGGGTAGGCGTCAGGCCCCCGCGATTATCGGCGCAGCCTTGTCTGGGCTCTGTGTGCTTTTTTTATAAGCGCGCGCATAAAAGACGCCCAGCCTGGCAGAGACATACGGCTGGTGGTGCCAAGGCATATTGGCATATCCGGAAGCAGGCCCGTCAGGAGAAAGATACGAAAAAAAAACATGTAAAAAAAAAATTAAGGCACTACTATATGAAATCATAATAAAATAAATCAAAATAAAATAAAATAAAATAAAATAAAGTAAAGTAAAGTAAAGTAAAGTAAAGTAAAGTAAAGTAAAGTAAAGTAAAGTAAAGTAAAGTAAAGTAAAGTAAAGTAAAGTAAAGTAAAGATCTGAGAAGATATTTTAAAATCAAGACTGACAGTTGAAGACTTACAACAGAGAGAGGTGTCATACGGCCTATTAGGCAGAAGACGTATACACAAACATATACCATGGAAACACGTATTCTAACGACTTACGCCACAAACACATATGGCATAAAGATATCCAGATGTTTCTTCACTATACAGACCAACTATCTCAAAACTTATATTGTACAGACACGCCATAAAGATATTTCACCGAAAAACTTGTGTAACTATCATGACAATATAAGGATTTAAGATAGAGACACCATATACAGACCAATAACGTAAAGGCTGCCATAAACATTATACTAATTACGCAAACATAAAGGCAAGGCCGTAAAGCCTTATAACAAAGAATCATAACTTAGAGACCTCCTCCCCTCCCTCCCCCCTCCCCACACACACACACACCACAAAAAAAAAAGCACCACGAAGGTATGAAAGACATCAATAGCACTATTCGAGTATGGATACTAGGGTCTGGCCCCCGCGAACACGTGCAGGCCGTCATCATCAGTCATGCGAGTTGATCTTCGTCATGCGGGTCTACTCAGTTCTGATAAATTCCATATAAGACAATCAGTTCAAAAAAAATTCTCTAGTTTATGGATTTTCCGGAAAAAAAAAATATATTCATAATCAATAATACCTGAAATTTTGGTGATGATCAGAGGGCCAGGATGACTGTGGAGCTCTATGCTTGGGCGCTTTTGCTTATCTCGTACTGGCTCTAAAAATGAGTGGTGAGACCACGGCCCTCACGCCATGGCACCACCCTACGTACATCGCGGGCCTGCTTCGCACCCATAGGAATTGAGGATGAAATGAGACCCATATAGAAACAGAAACAAAAACAAAAAAACAAAAAAACTTAAATTGAAATGAAATGAAAAAAACCCAAACCATCCATATGAATGACTCGCAAACACACAACAAAAAAAAACCTGCACCATGTCTCCTGGTGGATTCTTCCTGGCTGGGCAGTGCCCGCGAAGTCTGCATGCGCGACCCCAGCCCAACCATCTTGCGAGCCTCAGCCCGAAAACCCACCAGCACCAGCGTGGCCTCCAAGTTCCATCAACGCACACTCCCAACCCGCCACAACCCGCCACACATAACCTCCGGCGCACCCGCACTTCTGTCTTACCCATCTCCAAAACCTCCAGAACCCCCCCTCACCTTCCCGGCCCCAACACAGGTTCTGCCCTGCCTTTCCACCCGCGGCCATGTCGCATCACCACGCAGACCCGTTCGCGGACCGCCACAACCTCATAGACTTGGGGCTCGACACGTACCCCAGCGCAGATCCCAGCACACTGGCATCCGGCAGTGGTGCGGCGCCCGGCTACCTCTCAGGAAGCAGCGCCGGCGAAAACGGCCAGTGGGCGGCCGCGCCCACAGACCCGTTCGCTGATTTCTTGGACTCCGACGACGACCACGACCACGACCACGACCATGGCCATGAGCTCCACGCGCACGCGCACAGCGCACAGGCGCCGCGGGCGGCGTCTGCCTCGGCTAGCCGGCCCGAGCAGGCGCGCAAAACCGGTCTTTTTGCCCGGCTCAGGCGGCGTGTTGGCGCCGCCCGTGGAGGCTCGTACATGGGCATGGACTCGGCGCTCACAGATGCGCCGGCGGAGCTGGCGGGAGCGCCGGACTTCGATATCCGGCGCCTCTATGCCCGCGTGCGCCATCCATTCTCTAAAGGCCCGGCAACGGCCCGCGCAGACACGGGGCCTCGGCACATCCATGTGATGGACCGGGCAGCCAACGCGACGGCCGCGTACTACGGCAACCACGTGTCGACGACAAAGTACAACTTTGCGACGTTTTTGCCGAAGTTTATCTTCGAGCAGTTCAGCAAGTACGCCAACTTGTTCTTCCTCTTCACGTCCGTCATCCAGCAGGTGCCGGACGTGTCTCCAACCAACCGCTATACCACCATTGGCACGTTACTCGTAGTTCTTCTTGTGTCAGGTGTCAAGGAGGTCATGGAGGACCTCAAGCGCGCGGCGGCGGACCGCGAGCTCAACAATACGCGCGTGCTGGTGCTCGAACCGGCCACTGGCGAGTTCCGTGCCCTCAAGTGGATCGATGTGCACGTCGGAGACATCGTGCGTGTTGATAACGAGCAGTCTTTTCCCGCAGACTTGCTTCTCCTCAGCTCGTCTGAGCCTGAGGGCTTATGTTACATCGAAACCGCAAATCTCGACGGCGAAACTAACCTCAAGATCAAACAGGCCGTCCCGGAAACCGCCGCCTTAGTCAGCCCGCATTCCTTGGTTGCTGATATGGCCCGCTGCGAGATCTACTCCGAACAGCCAAACTCCTCCTTGTACACCTACGAGGGAACGTTGGCAAACTTCCGCGACGCCCAAAGAATTCCTTTCTCGCCCCAGCAACTCTTGTTACGTGGCGCAACCCTCCGCAACACCCAATGGATCCAGGGTGTCGTCGTGTTCGCGGGGCACGAGACAAAGTTGATGCGCAACGCCACGGCCGCTCCCATCAAACGCACCGACGTCGAGCGCATCATCAACTTACAGACCCTCGCACTCTTCGGCATATTAATCCTACTCTCCCTCGTCTCCAGCACGGGTAATGTCATCAAAACTTCCCTCGACACCGCAGACTTGTCCTACTTGTACTTAGACGGCACCAACTTGACCAAGCTCTTCTTCAAGGATATCTTGACCTACTGGATCTTGTTCTCCAACTTGGTGCCGATCTCTTTGTTCGTCAGTGTCGAAATCATCAAGTACTATCAGGCGTACATGATTGGCAGCGACTTGGATATGTACCATGCCGATTCTGACACTCCCACTGGTGTCCGCACCTCGTCCTTGGTCGAGGAGCTCGGCCAGATCGACTACATCTTTTCGGATAAAACAGGCACGCTCACTCGAAACGTTATGGAGTTTAAGTGCTGCTCCATTGGTGGAAAGTGCTATGCAGAGGAAATCCCCGAGGATAGCCACGTCCAGATGGTCGATGGCATCGAGTTGGGCTTCTATAGCTTCACAGACTTGCAATCGCATTTGGCAGACCTGAACCTGCAACAAGCAGCCATTATCAGCGAGTTCTTTTCCTTGCTTAGTACCTGCCACACTGTGATCCCTGAAGTAAACGAGTCTACAGGCGCTATCAAGTATCAAGCCGCCTCTCCCGATGAGGGTGCATTGGTGCAGGGCGCAAGCGACATGGGCTTCAAGTTCACGATTCGTCGCCCCAGGGGCGTCACCATCGAGACAGACTCAAGAGGCACGACGTCCAACTACGAGCTCTTGAACATCTGCGAGTTTAACTCCACAAGAAAAAGAATGTCCGCTATATTCAGGTGTCCAGACGGTGTCATCCGCTTGTTCTGCAAAGGTGCCGATACCGTGATATTGGAGCGGCTCTCAGCTGCGGCTCCACAGCCTTTTGTCGAAAGCACAATCAGACATTTGGAAGAATTTGCATCAGAAGGTTTGCGGACTTTATGCATTGCCTCCAGAATAATTTCCGAAGACGAATATGCAGCGTGGTCTAAAACATTTTACGAGGCGTCCACATCTTTGGAGGACAGAAGCGATAAACTCGATGCAGCAGCAGAACTTATCGAAAAGGACTTGTTTCTTTTGGGTGCTACTGCTATAGAGGATAAACTTCAGGATGGCGTGCCTGAGACTATCCATACGCTCCAGAACGCAGGAATTAAAGTTTGGGTATTGACAGGCGATAGACAAGAAACCGCAATCAACATTGGTATGTCGTGCAAGCTTCTTTCCGAAGATATGAATCTCTTGATCATCAATGAGGAGACAAAAGCTGACACCCGAAGAAACTTGGAAGAGAAATTGGAGGCGATTTATGAGCATCGCAATGACGCAAATGATTCCGTTTTGGACTCTTCTCTTGCGTTGATCATTGACGGGCACTCCTTGGGGTTTGCTTTGGAGTCTGACTTGGAAGATCTCTTTATCGACCTTGCAACAAGGGTTCGCGCAGTCATTTGTTGTAGAGTCTCGCCATTACAAAAGGCACTTGTGGTGAAAATGGTCAAGAGAAAAAGAGAAAAGTCTTTGCTTTTAGCCATTGGCGACGGCGCAAACGACGTCTCTATGATTCAAGCTGCTCATGTTGGAGTGGGAATTAGTGGGATGGAGGGAATGCAGGCCGCAAGAAGCGCCGACGTTTCGATCGGCCAATTCAAGTACTTAAAGAAGTTGTTGTTGGTTCACGGTGCATGGTCTTACCAGCGTATCTCAAACGCGATATTGTACTCTTTCTACAAAAATGTCTGCTTGTACATGACCCAATTCTGGTTTGTGTTCAATAATGCTTTCTCTGGGCAGTCTCTTATTGAGTCATGGACTTTGACCTTTTACAATGTGCTCTTCACTGTATTCCCCCCTTTTATCATGGGTGTCTTTGACCAATTTGTTAGCGCACGGCTTCTTGACAAATATCCTCAGTTGTATCAGTTAGGCTTGCAAAGAAAGTTCTTTAATGTGACTATTTTCTGGGGCTGGATTATCAATGGATTTTTTCACTCCGCCGTGATCTACGTTTGCATGATGGAGATTGACAGATATTTCAACTATCTCCCAAGTGGTGCTGTTGCAGACAACTGGTCGTGGGGTACCATGATCTTTACAACTTGCACTCTCACAGCTTTAGGAAAAGCTGCTCTTTCTGTGACTATGTGGACGAAATTTACTGTACTCGCGATACCGGGCTCATTCCTTTTATGGTTAGTATGGTTTCCCGCGTACGCGACTATAGCCCCTCTCATCAATGTACTGACAGAGTATGAGGGTGTTTTGGCTCACACGTACCCGAGTTTACTGTTCTGGGCAGCTGTGTTTGGGGTCTCTGTGTTGTGCTTACTTAGAGATTTTACCTGGAAGTTCTACAAAAGAGTCAACAACCCCGAAAGCTACCATTACGTGCAAGAAATCCAGAAATACAACATCCAGGATTATAGACCCAGAATGGAGCAGTTTGAAAAAGCCATACGGAAAGTTAGGCAGGTGCAACGAATCAAGAAGCAAAGAGGCTTTGCATTTTCACAGGTGGATGACCAGAACTTGGAGAAGATTGTGCGTTTGTATGACACGACAAAGAAGAGAGGTACATACGGAGAGCTTAGCGAGAGCCATTGAGTCAAGGAAAAAAAAAAGATAAAGAACAATGTTGCAAAAGACAAAACAAAAAGAAAAAGAAAAAAAAATATTATTTAAAAAAAAAAGAATATATTATCAGGTATAGTTTTTGCAGGCAGGTTATGGCATACAGCATGGCTTACGCATGGGTATATATATTGGCGTCTTGGGTCGCGCACAACCTACGCCATATGATAAATTTTGAGACCCGCAGCGCCATCACTAGGAGAGCATGCCATGAGCGAGGAAAATACCGAAAAGCTCGAAAAGCAAGTCAAGGCTCCAGAGGCCGTAGAGCCAAAGACGCTCTCAAACAAAGAACTCAAAGAGTTGAAAAAAAAAGAAAAGGCAGCGAAACGAGCAGCGCAGAAAGAGGCAGCGGGCATCTCACCCGAGCAACAAGAACAACTAGCGCAACAAAAAATTGAAAAGAAAACGCAACAGGTCACCAACACCAATCTCAAAAAGCAGTTGTCACAGGCGGTTTACAAGGATGACTCCAAGAAAATTCCTGTGCTCTTTAGCCACTTAGAGACCCGCGAACAGCGGAACGCGTCATCGCCAACGGTATCCCACATTGTGCACCCTGCTATTTTGACTTTGAGTTTGAAGTTTGCGAGCCACAAGATCGTGGGATCAACAGCACGCTTACGTGAAATGTTGAAGGTGTTTAAGGCTGTGATCTATGATTACAAAACACCCGAGAACACGACGTTGACGCGGCACTTGACGGGCCACCTTTCGCATCAGATCGAGTACTTGAAGTCTGCTAGGCCATTATCTCTCTCAATGGGCAACGGAATTCGCTGGTTGAAGCAAGAGATTTCGCACGTGTCGATCGACACGTCCGAGCTCGATGCCAAGCAGATCTTGATGCTGCGCATCGACGACTTTATCCGCGAGCGCCTCGAGCTCTCAGACCAGCTTATCATTGAAAACTCCTCACACCACATTACAAACGGTTGTACTGTGTTGACGTTTGGACACTCAGAGGTATTGCTCAGACTCTTCCAGCATGCGGTGGTGGAAGAAGGAAAGCTGTTCAACTTGGTAATTGTGGACCTGCACCCATTGTTCGAGGGCAAGAAACTTTTGGAGGAGCTCGTAAAGACCAAGGTCAAGGTGCCAGAGTCAGAGAACCCACCTGCTCACTCTACTCGCCGTACCGTGCCGCGTGCGTCAATCACGCAAGAGAATCTCAAGATCACGTACGTATTGATTAATCTGTTGTCGTCCACGGTGTTAGAAGACGTCGACCTTGCGTTTTTAGGAGCGCATGCAATGCTCTCCAATGGATACTTGTACTCCCGCGTGGGCACGGCGATGATTGCCATGATGTGCAACCGCAGAAACATCTCTGTATTGACCTGTTGTGAGTCGATCAAGTTTTCCGACCGCGTGCAGTTGGACTCCGTGACGACAAACGAGTTAGCAGACCCAGATGATCTTCTTGCAAATATCGACACGAAGTATGCGCCTCAAAGAAAATCCATGGCATTGGAGCAGTTCATCAGGCTGCAGGAGCAGCTTAAGAAGGTCGCTGCACCTTCTCGGAATCAGGGTGGCAATGAGAAGAAAGAGGCAGCTGACGTAGCCAACGCGGCGCCTTTAAAGAACTGGAAGAACATCCCGCAGCTTAATATCTTGAACATCATGTACGACTTGACCCCTCCAAATTACATCAACAAGGTTGTCACCGAGTTTGGTGCATTACCGCCATCATCGGTCCCTGTCATTTTGAGGGAATACAAGAATTCATGATTTGGGCTGGGTGATAGAAACAAGTGGGGCACACAAATGCTCCCTCATGGTACGCGTTTACACAACTGTGATAGCGACAGCTTAGAGAGTGTTGTGAGCTAAACATAAACATCCTATGCGGAGATAGAATCGGGCTGCTTGAAAGGGTGTTTCTGTCACATATTTCATTTGCTCTCTTTGCAAAAGCTGGCTAGGCATGGCAATAAACATATTTACTACGGTTTGTAGGTGGTAAAACACGCTATTTGGGGTGAGCCCCCACGCTCTATTGTCAGACAATGACACACTGCTATTGTGTTCAAAGATCTTTTTCGAAGAAAAAATACAGATGATCAATGTGTGTTTGCTGAAATCGCCATGACAACTTTTCGTTCTCGACAGAGACCGACATAATGAAATCTTGTGGACCTTCATACTACCCCTACAGTTTTTGCAATTTCAAATTTTACGTGTATTTATACTCTAAACACTACTCAATTGCATAGATATATGCGCGGAATAGCACTTCTTACAAGCTCAAGACAGACAAGATGGTACTGATCAACGACACGCCCGTAGTGGCACTCAAGGTGACCAACTCGCCCAAGACGTCAGTAATTAAGGTGGAGGCAGCTTCCTCGACTCCAGAGACAGATCTGACTTCATTACGAGACTCCTCTCTTTTGACAAGCAAAGAAATACCAGAAGAAGACAAGATGTCAGAAGTGTCCACACCAGCAGCAGAGGCAATGGCCTCAACGTCAACAACAATCTTGGCAAGCAAAGTCTCAACACCTGAGACGATCTCTGACACAGTACCCTCCAAGTCGGAAATCTCGTTTCTCTTCTCATTAGCCGCGTTGGCAACAGGGGAGGCGATGACAAGAGAGGCAAGGCCAAGGGTAAAGACGTGAGAGAACTTCATGATTGTATTGTGTATATAGTTGTGTTTTGTAGGTGAATGATAAGAGAGAAACATGGGGACAGATGTACTCCCTTATATAGCCCGAAGACGATTCTGGAACTGTCTTTTTTGTCCTGGATACACGTGTGCTTTATTTACTAATTCGGTTGTTTGTTTGTCATGAGCCATTATTAGGAGGTGTGTTTTCGCATCCAGTGCATGCACACATGGTGCATGCACAGTCTAATGTATGCGTATGCATCTGTGCACAACCTTTTCATTTAGACTGAAAGCCACTTTCTGATACCAGTCGGGTGTGTGCAGGCAATGGTATAGGAAGACGATACCTCATTCACAGACACAGCACCATATACTGTTGACAACTTTATTAATTTTTTTTATGCTTTGCTTACCTTGTGTTGATTGTGTTATTGAATATAGGCATCGTAATTTTTCATCCATATTTGTAGACCCCGAACGTGTCTGATTAAAACGGACACAAACGTCGCGGCAGTGATATCCTGTCAAGTAAATGGACGTACCCCGGCTGTACCTGCCTGTGTACATCGAATTGTTGAGAAAGTTTAAGCCCGCCGCGCATTTTAAGTCGTATGAAGTGATAGTAGTTTTTGAGCCCATGAAACTTGCGTGGTCAGCATTTTATTTCTCGGAAACTGAAAAGCCAGCACCGCACTTTGTGACTTGCTGTCACAGAAACGCCAGGATTTTCGATGTAATTTGCTTTTGTTTTACTTTTTTTCTCTTTAGTCACTCTAAAGAAAGGAGTTTTGCAGGAAGGGGAAAAAGAACGGGTCAGATGAAACAAGGTTACTCATCTGTGTTCGGGCACATGACCGTTCTGTGATTGGCTTGTCATGCCGGGGCGCCGGGGCGCCGGGGTGCCGGATGCCACAATAATTGATTTTTTGGGAAATCTGGAGCCAAACGCTTTGAATTGCAACGTGCATGTGTTTGCGTCCAACGGCCTTGTGGAGATCTGGTAAGCTTTTAGTGGTCATATTGACTAATGGCTAGATAATGCGCAAAAAAAAGCCCTGTCTCCTAGCAACTTTAGCCGTCGTTTTCTGAGATGCCATATAGAGATGAACTGGCCGAGTTATGATTAAAACCACTCCATAAGACGATCTTGCCCAGTCTCAGTCAAACCTTTTCATTATGGTATAAAGGGAAAAATTCAGGATACACGTTTAGCCAGACCAGTCAAAATTTGCTAAAAAACATACGACAACCCCAATAAGCCGTCTGAAGTCCGGGCGATCCATCTGACAGGATGTGCACAGCGTCAAAATTTCGCGTAAACTTGCGAGCAGATGCTTCACATAGACAGGAACCACCCCAATGCTTGCGTGGCCACCTTTGGCCATAACTGGAAATTGATAGCGCTCGATAGCTCACAAAGACAAAAGCTATTCAAATCAACGGCTTAATTGCCAAGAAATGCAGTCTCCGCGTAAAAGACCCAAGTTTCCGAGCTCTGGTGGACTTACCGGGTCCGGTATCTTGTGTAGGTTTTGACCATTGTATAAGTATGTGTCAGTACACCCAAGGTGGTACTTGTTCTGCGTTTGCAATCTTATTTAGTATGCTTGCTTGACTTTTCAATAGCCTTTATTCTTGTGGAACAAACACACAACTACAAATCAGCCACCAACATCTTTGCGGAAAGGTTACTTCTACTTGCACTGTGCTCACTTTCTTTCATATAAACCACATTCTATGATTTAGTGGGACTTTCTTCTTTACGAACCCGCAGAATTTATCAATTGATGTGAGTAGATAACCGATATATTCTGAGTCTGCAATAATGTACGAACATCCAAACTAGAGCGAGACTTCTTTACGCGGCCACTTTTAAGCCTATTGTGGGCATTGTTTGATGAACTATCGACATACCTGCAGTGAGTTTCTTTGACGCAGAGATCTGCAACACTGGCTGATGAGCAACAGTCTCCTTGTCGCTGACGGAGGCCAGGACGGGGGCAGGTTCCGAAAGGTTATTTGCGGGATCCAGCCAACTGCATGTGGCTCATAAATATATCGTGATATTATGTATCAGGTAGGGATCTTTTATAGGATGGCACTGGGTCATATTTATACACCCTGTTTTATGCATCGTTTTCAAATACAACTCTCCCATGAAAATGCATAGATTGCATATTATATACGATAGTTACACAAACCTCCCCCATATATCATACACCTTCTATCATATGACATGTATGGTTGACCTTTGATGAAGACCATAAATCTTTATCATATAAAATGTGATGCATTTCAGGCTGTACTATACTATCCCATGATTCGTGTAAGAGGTTCCATATAATATATGGTACTGTATTATATATTGCACAGTATACCCGTACACACAAATCCCCCAGCATAAATAATGTTCTATCTGTACCGTACGCCATAATCCATATTCTATTCCACGTCATTACCGTGCTCCGTGCCCATACATTGCCAAACACCACGCAAACCACGCACCCCATTCCCTAATGCCGTCTCTATGAATACACCCCGCCCCGCCTCCACGGCCAAAACTCCCCCATTAAGTGTCAGTGCCAAAATTTATCACATTCATGCAGAACTCATTCGCAAAAACAAAAAAAAACTAGGGGCTTCCGTGGAACACGCCCGTCTCCACGGACGTCCTGGTGTGCACACGCCCATGTCACGGGACCATGCGCTCGTTCCTGTCGCCTTACCTCACCTCATTACGTCCCAATATCACTTCATCTTTACTTTGCCGCCACCACCCACCCTGCCACCACAACACCAATTGAGCACAGAAACCTGCTTTGCACACCTGAGAAATATTCCCCTTCTCCCTTTTTTTGCCGCCCTTTCCCCTCGCCTGCCCCGTGCGATCGTCTAGAAAAAGTATCGTGTCCCCGCGTCCCCAGGCATGGCCAGTGAATTGAATTTGGTCGAATCCGCGGACTTGCGCTTAGCATTGGCCGAATCCGATCTGCAGCTAGAGAATGTTCTCGCGCAACTCTTGCCACCGGTGCTCTTGAAACTCGCTAGCAACGACGCCGCCGTACGCCAGGCGGTGTTCCGGATAATCCAGAATGTGTTTCCCCGCATCACCGCCGCCCCCGCGTTGCAGTTACCCGTCGATGCATTGCTTGCACAGGCAAAAGCTCCACACGTGCCGTTGGGAGTCGGCGCCACCGCCACCGACACTTCTACTGTGCGGCTCTACTCTCTTCTTTTCGTGGCAAAGGGCGTCGAGCGGCTCTCGCCGTGTGCCCAATCGGCGCTTGTGCCGCGTGTCATCGATGGCATTGCTGCGTGTCCGCGCGCAGTCGCCGCTCGGCTCTTCGCCATTCTTGTGAAGCTTCTAGCAGTGTGGCGCGCACCACCAGAGGGCCCGGAACGGGCCGCCGCGGGACCGGATGCGGCCGACGCGGCCTTCCTTGCGCACAAAATCGCTTGTTTTTTCATGCTCGAGCCAAGCACTGGCCCCCGACCTACTGCGGCGCCAGGGCTATCTGCAGCAGACACGGCCTTCTTCACCGTGGACGCAGGCGTCGCGTACGCGACGCCCGACGCGCTCACCCCGCCCAAGCAGCGGCTCTTAGAGTTCTTGCGTGTGGGCTTCGCCGACCGCGCGTTAGCCGTACCGCTCTTAGTGGCGTCCGCAGACCTGGCAGTGCTGCTTGCCGAGATCGCGCTCGCACGCTTCAAGAAACTTGCCGTTGATCTCGATGACGTGGCGCTCGTGGCCGAGCTCATCGCGATCTTCTTGGGTGTGGTGCCGAATGTGCCGCCCGCCAAGCCCATACTCCAGATGCGCATCTTGTCTGTGCTCTGCAAGAGCTCCGCCGTCGTCGCGCACCCGCAAGTCGGCCTCGTCTCTGAGATCGGCCTCCTGTCCGAGTATGCCAGGTTGCGCCAAACGGCGGTGGTATTTGTGCGCAAGGTATCAGCGGCACAGCTGCTCCGTGAAGCGCCCATTCCCGCGCCCACGTCCGCAGCCGCAACCATGGACCAGAAGTCCGACTCAGACTTTGCCGTGCGCGTGGCCGCCCGCTTGAAGGAGCGTATCGTCGCCGAGGGCTGGCCCCAGATGGATCGCTCGCGGGTGACCAACTTCCGCGCCGCCGTCGAACTGCGAACAATGCAGTACGAGGCCTTAGGCGACGTCTTGCGCCATTCGCCGGAGCTCTGGCGCGATAACCTGGCTTACGTCAAGTTCCTCTACGCATCGCTACAAGACGAGGCCCCGGACATGGTGCCCGTGCTCCAGGGCGTGCTTTCCGCGCTATCTATCCATCTCGACGGTCTCTCGGCACAGTGCAAGAACGACTTGCATAAACTTTGGACATCGCTCTTGCTTGTCCAGGGAAACGGCAACGGCCATAACGGTAACATCAACCCGTGCAAGTATATTGCCATCAAGCACGTCAACTGCACTTTTCCGTTCAATGACCCGGAGGCACGGCTCTTATGCATCCTTGGCGCCGCAAGCGAAAACTCCTTGGAGACCCGGGAGGAAGCCCACAAGGGGCTCGACCCCTACCTTTTCAACTTACTTCGTTGCTCTAACTCCACAGAATTCGTGTCCTCTAATGAGTACCTAGGCCGGCTGTCGCAAGTGGACTTTCCTGGCTTTGCAGATATGATCCTGGTGCTTTCGCGTGCGTTGACAGACTCAGCAGAAACCGCCTGCCACGGCGAACGCGCTGTCAAATTCATTCTCGATGTTTTAGTAATGCAAGCCATTAAGGGTAAACCTACTGTCGTCGTGGTGGACGAAAACTGGGCACGCAGACTCGATAAGGCCCTTGAAGTCGACGACCCTGTGCGGCTACTCGTGATCTCAGAAATCGCTCGTCTTGCAAAGACAGATACCGCCATGCACCCAGACGATAACGTGGCACCTTCCTCTTTTCATATCTTCTTGAATCTTATTTTTGAGGGGTTGCTGAGCGCCGCTAACCCGGCTTATGGCTCGGTTTTGGCTCTCCTTGTCTCTCTCTCGCCTCCATCTGTCATTAGCTCTCTCTCTTCGAAGCTTCCCGGCCTTGTCCAAAGTCTTCACGATAGGACTTTACTCCCTAAGGACTTGCATGACGTATCAAAGATATTGGCAATCATTGCCACTCATGAGAACAACGATATCGATGTCGCCTTGCGTATCATTGCTTCTTTTGCAACACATGTCTCAACATCGTGCGAAAAAGAGAAATTCATCTCCGTTTCTGCTCACATGATTGCTAAACTTGCTTTTCGACAGAGGATGGCGAATTTTCCCGCCGGCATTCTTGAAAAATTCTACAATATGGTGAATGACTCTCTAGGAGACATACGACTCTATGACACATGCATTGAAGGTTTATCTCAGCTCGCCATTTTTGGTGTTATGGGACCACGTCTTTCTTTGGGCGTTCCTACTGCGGAAAAATCACGCCAATATACGGAGAAAATCGAGTTGAAGCTCAAATCTTTTCATGAAGGTTCCGTGCTTGCTTTGAGCAAACTTGCTTTAGCGCTGCCTTTGACGTATGATTCTAAAAGCAGCCAGTTGTTGCCCATCGAAAAAAAAATATTTGACGCCCATACTTCCAAACAAATCGAGTTTCTTTTCACGTGTGGAGACGCCCTCCTGATTCTAGCTGGGGGATGGCTGTCCAAACTTCTTAAACAAAATCTTGACATCCAGGGTGAAACTGTTGAATATGTGCCCATATCTACAGGTCGGCTCGCACCCATTTTGAGACACATCCTTAATGCAACTACGCAGAGCAAACCCTCGTTGCGGAAAGCAGGCTGTATTTGGCTTCTTGCGATTGTACAGTATTTGCCTAATGACCCTCTTATCAGTGAAAAGGCTCCCGAAATTCAATATGCATTCATGCGCTTCTTGGTCGATAGAGACGAAATGGTACAAGAAGCTGCTGCACGTGGGCTTAGTCTAGTGTATGACTTGGGCAATGCAGACTTGAAAGAAACACTTGTTAAAGGTTTGTTGAGATCTTTTACAGATTCTAATGCGTCAAATGCTTTATCTTCGGGAAGCGTGGATCTTGAAACACAGCTTTTTGAAAAAGACGTATTGAAAACACATGATAGTTCTGTCTCTACTTACAAAGACGTGCTCACATTAGCATCGGATGTGGGTGACCCAAGTTTGGTGTACAAGTTTATGTCATTAGCAAAATCAAACGCTCTTTGGTCTTCCAGGAGGGGAATGGCATATGGTCTTGGATCAATCTTGTCAAAATCAAGCCTCGACCAAATGCTCACACTGAATCCAAACTTGAGTAAGCGCTTGATTCCGAAGTTATATCGATACAAGTTTGATCCGAATCAAGGCGTATCCCAGTCAATGAATGAGATTTGGACCTCTTTAATTACCGATACCCCAAGAATTGTCAGAGAATATTTCGACCCAATATTGCTCGAGATCTTAAAGGGCATGGGTAGTAAAGAGTGGAGAGTACGTCAAGCAAGTGCTGTTGCCTTGAATGATTTGTTACAGACCCAGCCCATCGAGAAATATGAATCAAAGCTTGAGGAGGTGTGGAACATGAGTTTTCGTGCAATGGACGATATCAAGGAGAGCGTCAGAAAAGAGGGTCAGAACTTGTCCAAAACCTTGGCCAGGATTTTGATAAGATCTGCCGATTTGAGCACAGGAAATGTTTCTGCGACGAAAGCTGCCGATGTATTGGATCACCTTATACCAATGTTTATTGGCAGCAAGGGCCTTCTAAGTGATGTTGAAGATGTTCGCTCATTTGCTTTGGAAACCATCTTGAAGCTTTGTGAAATTGGTGGCAAGGCAATTAAACAGCATATCCCGGTTCTCTTATCAAATTTCATCGAGCTCATGTCGACTTTGGAACCTGAAGTTATCAATTATCTTGTCTTGAATGCGGACAAATACAATCTCGATAGCAACGATGTGGATTCTAAACGTCTTCAAAGTCTTGGTCAGTCGCCTATGATGAGTGCTATAGAAAAGCTTATAAATCAAATCGACGAGCCAATGATCCCTGAAATTTTGCGGCAGCTCAAAGTGACTATACGAAGATCTATTGGTCTTCCATCGAAAGTGTGTGGTAGCCGTGTCATTGTCAACCTTGTGTCCTATAGATCTGCCATTGTACGCCCCTATGGCGATTCCATGTTAAATCTTTGTGTGAATCAGATTAAAGACAGAAATACTACTGTCTCGTTGTCATTCGCTGCTGCTGCTGGTCATTGTTGCAAAATTGCCTCCATCGGTGCTATTGTCGAATATAGCAAAAATATTGAACTGATGTATCTTGCTGAAGAAGATCCCAAAACTCGCAAACTTGCAGCAATTGCATCAGAGGCTGTCAGTCGGTATAGCAGCGCGGACAAATTTGATCTTGTTGCATCGGCATTTTTACCCTTGGCATTTGTCGGAAAGCATGATGGCGATAAGGAGGTTAGTGCTGCATTCGAAAAAGAATGGGTGGAGTATTCCAGTGGTGCCAACGCAATCCGGCTCTACTTTCAAGAAATTTTTGCGATATGCGAAGCAAATATCCGTTCGAACGACTACAACGTCAGACAAACAATGGCGCGGACGATAGTTGATATTTGCCAATCTACAGAGTCGCTTTTGTCGAAAGAAATTTCTCCATTATTAACGATGGTGTTGGAAGCTTGCAAAGGCAAATCTTGGGAGGGCAAAGAGCTAGTGTTTGAAGCACTAGTAATGACCTCAATCAAGAACGCGGACTTTTTGCGTTTGGACGATTCTTTCATGCATCTCGTAGTGCAAACGATAAAGTTGGAGCAAAAACGGCGCAACAAAGCGTACCAGCTGCGGGTCATTTTGAGCGTGGGTAAATTTATTAAGCATTTTCCGGATGACAAAGACTTGGTGGACGCGTACATTGATATCATGCGCCAGATTCTAACCGACGACTACTTGGAAGATGTTGATTTTTTGAACACAGACTCGCCCCTGGCGGTTGAAGAATGGTATCTTTCGTACATTCGAAGTGTCGTCGAATCCAATCCCACATATGGGTTTAGCGATGATCTTTTTGCTCTTGCGCTGGATTTGATGAGAGAGTTCAAAGCTAGTGGGCATGAATTGACTTGGAAAACATGCTTCTCATTCAATGAGAATTTCCAGATTTTACTAGGAGCCATGAACAAGGCTGCGCTCAATGAATTACAGTTGTCGAATGTTGCCAAAAATCTTACAATATTGACAGAGTTTACGGACATGTACAAACTTGAGAAGAATATTATTATATTTGCTCGAAATGTGAGACTTGCAAAAGATTTATTCGGCAAACATGGATTTAACAATCTTGCCGATCAAGTTATTGAGTTGGCCCAACGCTTGATGACTGGTCAGATTTCTAGTGTCGTCAAAAACGAATTAGAAATGGCTATCGCATAGCTATGTACTCTAAACGCGATTGAACTATAAGGACTTATATTTCTTCTCTATACAATGCTCATAGCAACAAAATTAATGCTGACAAACAAATTAAAGTACACCACCTCTCAATCTGAGAACCAAGTGAAGAGTGGATTCCTTTTGGATGTTGTAGTCGGACAATGTTCTGCCGTCTTCCAATTGCTTACCAGCAAAGATCAATCTCTGCTGGTCTGGAGGAATACCTTCCTTATCTTGAATCTTGGCCTTGACATTGTCAATGGTGTCAGAAGACTCCACTTCAAGTGTAATTGTCTTACCAGTCAAGGTCTTGACAAAGATTTGCATACCACCTCTCAATCTGAGAACCAAGTGAAGAGTGGATTCCTTTTGGATGTTGTAGTCGGACAATGTTCTGCCGTCTTCCAATTGCTTACCAGCAAAGATCAATCTCTGCTGGTCTGGAGGAATACCTTCCTTATCTTGAATCTTGGCCTTGACATTGTCAATGGTGTCAGAAGACTCCACTTCAAGTGTAATTGTCTTACCAGTCAAGGTCTTGACAAAGATTTGCATACCACCTCTCAATCTGAGAACCAAGTGAAGAGTGGATTCCTTTTGGATGTTGTAGTCGGACAATGTTCTGCCGTCTTCCAATTGCTTACCAGCAAAGATCAATCTCTGCTGGTCTGGAGGAATACCTTCCTTATCTTGAATCTTGGCCTTGACATTGTCAATGGTGTCAGAAGACTCCACTTCAAGTGTAATTGTCTTACCAGTTAATGTTTTAACGAAGATTTGCATTTTTGTTGTATGAATAAGGTTACGCGTTACGGGGGCGAGGCGCAACCCAACACTTATATAGGGCAAATAGGGGGTATGATAGTCGCACGTGATCATACAAAAAGCAATCAATAACTTCCTAACACGGTGGCGCACAAGCCGCACAAGATCTTCAATGCGGAAAAAGAAATGCTGCTAAGACTCTTTCCCTTTCTAAATCCAGTAGCGATCCCGAAGTCAAGTTAAGTTCGAGCGAAATACTAGTCAGTGACTCTTTTTTTTCGAATTTGTAGTGTTAGATCATTCATGTGGAATTTTGTTGCACTCAGCTATCTTCCAGAAATTTCTAGAACCTTGTTTGTGTTTGCGACTATCTTACTGGTAGTGCACACCCCTCATACCCGTTCCTCTGTGTGTCCTGGCCGCTATAATGGTATGTCAGAATGGTAGCAATAGAATACGCCTAAAGTTGACACCCGAAAACAAAACTAAATTCTATCTTTGCATCCATCAAACAATAACTTTCATATGAAAAATTATGAAATCAAAATTAAAGAATCAAATAAAACAAATAAAATGGAAAGACAAATTTTGAGGAGGCTGCATTGGTCAGTGGGCGTCGAAACGAATCATTTCTTACAACTCTTCCTCTGCTCGTATTTGGTTATCTCAGGGCCTGTATATGCGGGACTTTTCTGCGTTTGACTGCGCGGACCCCGCATTTTGAGAAAACTATGAGCCTCACCTCAGACACTAGAGACAGTATGCCAAGAGGTATCAAAAGCTTCTGAGCGCAGCTCTTAGATTATGTATACAAGCAGAGATAGACGAGTGAAGGAGGGGAAGTGTTTTACTTCACCCCACAAAATTCGATCCTCTGCAACAGGATGCGCCAGCTACCAGAGAGGCAGCCATTCCTCAAGTGAGACGCGCAAAACAGAATATTATAGTTGTCTGCCGAGGCAATGTTGTAAATGCAAAAAGCAGTTCCACGAAGTGAGCTACAGTCAATAACACTCTTCTTAGTTGCCTCGGCATGATGGAAATGTCGGCACAGTTCTAGACCACGCAATGCTGCGAAGTTCCGGGTCGCAACTCCGACCTTACCTGGTCAAGCGAATGCCTCGCCGACGTCAACTCCAAGGCGTTTCTACAATACCGTATTATGAGATCAACCTTCAGATAAATTGCATTGGACGTTTTTGGATGGAAACTAAGGTGGGCGATCGGGACCATCAACGTATCGCACGCTTGCTTCACCCATTGGAAAAAGTCGTGCGAGCCATGCTGGCAAAGATGTATGATGACCGTCAAGCACTTCAAGACTACGAGCGTCTTGCGGTAGTCTCCCGAATCCAGGGTAAGTAGTGTGACTGAACGCTGTACATTGAACGTGGAACGATGCCGCCCCAAATTCGGACTTCCTTGAGTGTGCAGCCGTTTTAGGCTCTGTGCATTGCTGATGGTTTTCGACAAGGTTTTTTCTAGTGTCAGTGTGATGGTGGAAAGTGCTTTTCGGTCGTATGAGAGCGCCGACAAGTCTAGGAGTTCATTATTATATGGACCAAGTGGCTCGTCGTTGACTGCTTTTTGTGTTAATTTGATATTCCGTTGAAGTCGCCACGAGCATAACCCAATGTGTGTAAAAATAAATAAGAAAACATACCAGCTCGTATCTTCAGCTGGGTCGAGCTACAGAATAAGTTTAACATCAACGCTGTTTTCTGAATGGAATATGATACTGCGAGGAGAAATTTCCGCAGACACCAACAGATGTCTTGAGATATGAAACAGAATACCAAAAAACCGAAAGTAAGAAAAAAAATTAAAAAAAATAAACACCACGCCAAATCTCAGGATACCTTTTTGCGGCACAAGAAACGCTGCTGGCGATGACATGTACTTATACATGGTAAGCATAGTCCTTCATGTGCGCATCTGGAAATGGCCCGCGGCTCTTAGTAATTTTCTAGCCGCGATAGCTTTCACCACACAACCATGAAATCATCGAATCATGCATGCAAAAGAGCGCCCCTCTCGTCTGGAGACTGTGTGTGCTCTACCAGATCTTATGTCCTTATAGATGGCGGAATCTAAAGCTCTGTTTGTGGGCATCCGGGCCATCGATTGATCAGGATTATTGCCCGCTTTCGGCAACAACTGGTGGTTTGGGCCGACATCCGGTGTGTCCTGCACACACTTCGGGAACGGGCAGAGACGGGTCCGGTCTCGGAACCCGTAAACCTTCACAGGAATCGTATACATAAACGAAATCTAGCAGGCAGGTCTAGGAACGCTCATTCCGATCAAGAAGACGTGAAGCTGAAGAGGGGGGGAAGTGAGCAAAACACATAACTGCCTTTAGATCTGCGATGACTAATTAAGTTTGGCCGAGCTTTGTCAGCGCAGTGCGATTTTTGATGTCCGCCGGAAACCTCGTCATGTCCGCCGGAACTGCATATACGCTCGGTTGCCGATAGCCGTGCTCCAAGTGCCCGAGCCGAAGCCTAGTATTGGGGCTCTTGGAATGGGTGTCCAATGGCTAGTCTATGGTGATTTGTGTATGAGAGTGGGTCTGATGGGATCGATGGGAGCAACAATTATGTCATCTGGAATCTTTGTTACATATACATCTTCAAAAAATTTACTTTCGTATTCTAGTCATCCAACTTTGATGCAATACCATGAAAAAAAATCTAAATAATTAAAAATAATATGGTCTACTTCAAAAAGTGTAGAATTTATTTTCGGGGTGAAAAAAAAAAAAATCCAAATCCGCTAACCAATATTAGTAGTCGTCAAGGACCAGCTGGTAGTACTATTGAATAATGCATTAATTACATTAATCTGTGGATGCACAAAAAAAGCCTAGTCTTGGCCATAATCGCTATGCGACGGGCGGGCCCGGTTCCTTTTTTGCTTCAGACCTCCGGTTGCAAGACATGGCAGAAAATCGTGCGAACCGATGAAAGAACAAAACAAAACAAAACAGAATAAAAAAAAAATAATCATCTAAGTCGATGCAATTGGTTCATGAGAAATTCCTCAGTTCACCCAATTCAGCACAATGCTAACGAAATTTTATAGTTCTGAGATCCCGGCTCCAAGAAATTTGTCTAGATAAGACGTTTTCAAAAGCCATTGGGTTGCCATTCTCTTCAAAAGCGAAAAAAAAATACAATCATTCCAAAAGAATTCAAAACAGGTTCCTATTTCGGCCGCACCTCCCAACTTTTTTTTTTCTCTCTGGCAAGAATCCGTGCCTCATCAGCGTTCCTCAGGCAATTCCCATCATCGTCCCATTTCGTTCTTAGACACCTTCACCCCACCTCAATAAATCACGGTTTTTTTTTTTTAAATCGTTTCCGTGAGCGGCAACCTGTTTCAGTTCCCCAAGCACAAATTATATTTTGACCCCCTCCTCTCTCCCACACCCGAGCAAAAGCGACCATGAATTGATTGGGACACTCCTTAGCCGCTCCCTCTTGTCCAGCACGAACCGAATTGAAGCACAAGAAAAAAACCGACCATGGCCAAAACTGACTCGCCGACTAGCCCGTCGTCTACATGCAGCATATGTCCACCCAAGGTTGCTGCTGCTGCGACGGCGGCCACTTTCACATACGATGACGACGTGTTTGAGCAATTACTTACATACATCGCAGCAAAAAACCACCACGGACTTGCACTCGTGGCGCGGCAGAAAGGCGTACCGCCATTTCTCCGGTTCCAGGTATGGCCCGTATTGTTGAAGCACCACCCGTTTGTGGCGGCCCCGTTCATACAGCCGGACGCCTTCGACAAGGAGAAGTCGTCTTCAGACAGCGACCTGGACGGGTACGAGACACATCTTCGGCACAAAGTCCGCAAGGACTTGCGCCGGTACATGCACCGCATCGCCCACCTGTCGGCGGAGGAGCCGCTCTCGCAGACGGAGCTGCAACTCTTTGACATCGTCGAGCGCGCGGTGTGCAAGTTTGCGGTCAAGTGGGGTAAGATCATCCAGTACGACCTGGCGCTCACGTGGATCGCTTTGGGCTTGGCCGAATGGCTCCCTCCCGTGCCGCACACTCCATGGGTGTTGCTCGGGCGTGACGTATCGCTGGACCAGCACACGTGTATTGGCTCCGTGTTTGACGATTACGACGCGTATATCGTCGAGCACCCGGAGTTGCGCGGACAGCTAGACGCGATGGTGGCGGGAGACGCACCGATGAAGTTCCACGAGGCATACGAGCGGCTCGCGTTGGTGCTCTTGCACTCGCCGGAAGCAGCCAACAAGCGCTCGGAGGGCACGCCGCTGTTGAAGGTCGACAAGTCGACCTTGCCGGTGAGCGGTGGGACCATCGAGGAGCGCGTGCTGTTTTTCATCTACGTGTTCCAGCGCATGCTTCCAGAGCTTTCACAGTACTTCCAGGAAGAGGAGATCCTAAACAAGTTTGGCCTGAACGACGACGAGTGGGTGCTCTGGTGGCTCAAGTACTGCGGTCTGAAGGTCTGGGCGCGCGTGGACCGCGGGCGCGTGTGGGACCTCATTGTTGGTTGGCGGCCTCAGAGTAAGAAGGCCGAGTTCGACCAGCGCTACTATGCAGAGCGACTTGCCATTCCGGACGCTGTGCTTGACAAGTTGGGGCCGGACGCGTTTTGGTCTGTAGACTACGAAGACGACCGTGCAACGCACATGTGCCAGAACGACTCCATCATCGAATTGATGAGTGACTTGCACGTCGGGAACGGCGCGTCGAAGACACTACCGCGGTCTCTGCTGCTGTCGCTGCTGCCGCCACCGCTGCTGCCGCTGTTGCGCGACGCCGAGCTGACATATGTCTTGGATTCTGCGGGCGATGATATCAAAAGCACCATCCCATTTTGCAAAATTGACCCGCACATTGAGCTTTTGTTTGTGTCGCTATCGCTCTTGAAGGCGAAGGAAAACACTCTCGTTGAGCTCGATCAACATGAAATACGCACCTTCCTTTCGCGCTTGCCGGCAAAGTCATACAAACTCAGCGATAAGTACAAACAGTATCAGGAGCAGAAGGATAAGGAGCGCGGCTCTTCGCAGAGCAACTATGGCTTGCTGTACGATTACATGGACAGTGTCATTTATGAGGCCGGAGAGCTCTGGCGCAAGTGGCTCTGGCTGGAGCTCAATGGAGACGGCTGAGCATGTGAGGTGAAGATGCACAAGAAGAGGCGGCGTGCTCCACCCAACGAAAATAGGCTAACGAACGAAACGTATCAAGACTTGCATTATGCGCGATGGGTGGGTCTCGCAACGAGACCGCCACTGAGGGCAGCAATGGCGGACTGTTTTCTTCTGGCCATAGAGGGTATGCGGCCTAGGATATGGAGGTGTAGAACCTATGGACGAAGAGCCAGGTGCCTGGAGTGGGATGGCTACGTATTGGCACGAATCCAAGTTCTGCACATGATGTATCATGGGCAGTCATATTATTGACCGCAGGCTCCCCGTGGATTTCGTTACTGCACAAAGCGACCGGGCCGATGTGGTGAAGTAGTTGGCTCTCCTTAATGACCGTCTGTGGGCGTACGGGCCCAACAATAAAGCCGGACGATGGTGTTCCCTGGTGGTTCCAGAAACACCCGGGGCCACCCCCACTCTCATATGGGCATGTATATAGCCACGAACCGCTAATATGTCTGCGACGTTTGGCCGAAGTCTGAGAAAACTGGTGTGCATCGAATAGCACCCCTTCTCTTCTATATTACGAGATATTTCGATCATGAACAGAGCCTGCGCCCCAAGCCTAGGCCGCAGGTAGAACATCAATCCACAAGGACATGTAACAAAAACGCAGACGGAGAACACACGTTTTTTTTTTTTTCATTTCTACATCACCGGGATAAACTCGCCATTTCTGTGATGGTGCCGATCAATACAATTAAGGGCGAGCTTGCGGGGTGTCCTGGGGTACCAGCATAAGATGAGGCCCAATTTATAGGCCCATCTCCGACATCGGCGCGGCGCGCGCGCCAGCATCTAGATTCGCAACTACTACTTCTTTCGCAGCCGCCTTTCTGCATTGGCTACTTACCACTAGCAGGGGCGCAAAAAAAAAAGACAGCAAGAGGTAGAATAATAACCAGGACGGCAAGAAAAACACAACAGGAAGATAGTTTAATAAGTCCACGAAAACATATATATATATATATATATATATTGCAAAGGGAAACTCAACTCAGTTACAAGACAGTTTAACAGTGAATAAAGGTAGATTAACACTGCAAGAAGGCAGAGAATCTCCGCTTATTTAGCCTTCACGGATCATACGGATTACAAAGCTCACAAAGCTCACACGGATCACAAAGCTGACACAGATCATACGGCTCATCATAGCTTCTTCTCAATTACAGCCTACACAGCCCACTACAGCCTACACAGCTCAAAACCACACACACCACCCACAAAGGCATGGAGCACATAGATATGTCGCTGCAGGACAAGGTCTTGAATCCGCGGTTCCGGGCGCGCCATCTTGCGGCATACAACTTTGCGGCGTTTGCATGCATTGCGATTGTCGTGTTTCTCCTGGCGTCGCAACCGTTCTTCTTAGCGGACGTGGCCGGCGTCGCGCCAGGCCGCATTGGTGCCGCAATTGGCGCATTGGGTGTCGTGGATGAGCTCACCACGATCATCGCATCGCCCATGATCGGAACACTCAACGACCGCCTCCAAGGTCTTGCACGCCGGTCGCACACGCTTGCCGCTGGGCCGCGCCTCTTGCAGCTTGCAGGCTTTGCTGCCATGGCGTTGGCGCTTCTCGGTTACGCGACATTGGCCCGTGGCCGCTTCGCCGTGCTATACGGTTTGCGCTCGCTTTTCGCCATCGGCGTCTCTGCCGTTATGGGCATGGCCGTAGTCATGCTCCACGAGGCCAGCAACTCGGACCTCGCGTGGTTCCGTGCGTATGTGCACACGCTGACACGCGTACTTGTACAAGAAACTAATGCGGGCGCCAGCCATAAAAATGGCAGCGCCGGCAAGCTCAGCGGCTTGCTCGGAATGTGTGCGGGCACCGGCGCCGTCTTTTCTGTCAGCGTGTTGGTGCCGTTGCCCGCACAGCTCTCAGCGAAGCATGCCACGTGGCTGACTGCCGTGTGTCTCGTTGTCGCATACGCCGTCGTGGTGGCGCTTGCGTTTGCGTGTGGCGCCGTCGTGTATGTTTTTGCGTACGACGCCCCACGGCTGCGGCGCGAAGCTGGTGCCGGCACAGGCATCGAATCGCCTACGCCGGCGGTTGTTCCGCCGCCATATCTCCGGCTCATGCGTGAAGCGCTCTGCGTGTCGCGCCGCAGCCGCCCGCTCCAGCTTGCGTACTTGGGCGGGTTCATTGCACGTGCAACCGCGATCGCCACCTCGGTATTCACGCCCTTGGTCGTGTACAAGTTCTACGTGGCGATTGGCGAGTGCGGGGCCGCCCCCCGTGCCGAGGCCCCGACCAAGACCGACTGCTATAACGCTTTCATCTTCCTGGCGATCCTCACGGGCGTCGCGTCTACGGCGTCCTTGGTCTCGGCGCCCGCTTGGAGCTTCGTCGTGGACGCGCAGAGACTCGGGTGCCTGGTTGCGCTTTTGGTGGCCGCCGCCATGAACTGCACAGGCGCCTTCGTGCTCTGCTACCTTGGCCGGGGGGCCAGCACGTACGACCCGCGCTCAGCCGCCACTTTCGTGTTGTTGTGTCTTCTCGGAGTGGCCCAGATGGGCTCCATTGTTGCGTCTATGAGCTTGGTCAGCCAGGTCGGCCGGCTGTGGGCTGACGGCGATGACGACGAAACCCGTGTCATTGGAAGCATAACGGGGATCTACAACTTCTGCGGCGGCATCGGAATTCTCGTGATCTCTATGCTCGGCGGCTGCTGGAGCGATCGCTGGGCGTTTGGTCCGTTTTTGATTCTAGGTTTGTTCAGCGTGGTGCTCATGACCGTGTCTGCTGTGACATTGCGACTGATCCGCTAGCGCCTGTCTACTTCCAGATCGGCGCTCGTGCAACCAGGTGACCATCTGACCACGGGATCTTCTACATCTTGCTTGAAGCTCGGAGAAGACATGGCTGTGGACTGAGCCTGCGCGTGTATCTCTGACTCTCATCACAACAGAGTACCAAATACAGAGCTAAAGATGTCATGCGTGGGCAGGTTTTAGGCCGTTGCGCTATAGTGTCCTTACAATGGCTTGACCAGTCGCACTTCCGCGTGATCATCTGTTGAGTATCTCCATCCATGTCCAAAAGTTCCACAAAACAGGGCTGGCGAGAGAAGGCTGTATGCGTTTCATAAATGCAACATGGTGACCAGAACTGATGAGAACAGTTTGCGCAAGGTGACTCTAACAAGCACATTGCTCGTATCCTGGCGCAGTCCAACCTGGCGCAAATGAGTCGTCTTTCAAATGGGACTGAGTTGGTGCATCGAGTCACACAGAGTCAACTCCATATGCTGAAGAGTTTTATTGGCCATTAAGAAACTCAGACAAAGCGACTTACGTTGTGTGTTCATTTTCTGTAGCCATCGAACAAAGTACTGGATTCTTGCGCGAAATGATAACCATTAAAAGTAGCACATATCACACACTGTGTGAAGATATCAGTCGTGACTTTCACGGCTTTGGTTTAGGCTATTTCCGACTTAAACCTATAGTCCTTTCGCAAGACACCGAGCAGTAACCGGCTGCATCCGTTGAATATATCTGGTTCTACATGTATAAATTCTGCTTACTTTTGTCACGCGGAGTGCAATTGCGGCGACCAGACTGAGACCAAAGTTCTTGGGTGTGGGAGTTTCGTAGAATGTGTTCATAAGGCATGGTAAGTACAACAGCAGCCGGGGATACAATCTATAGACTCCCAAAAGTGATAGATCAAGTAATTGATCAGAGCTCATTTCTGGTCTGCGTTTATTTATCAGAAATGGAAAATTGCAGAGCAGGAGTTCCGACTGCCCGGAACTCCACCAACACTCCATATGAGGAGCACAAGAAGGGCAAGAAGCCGAAGCATGCATTTTGCATGCAGGGCCCCGGCTCGAGTTAGAGGTCACTCTATCCATCAAAAAACAGATCTCTTCAAGATACGCCGGTTTGTAGAAGGCGGCATAGCCTCCCCCGCCCTTCGCGCAGAGCATGACGTTAGGGCTGGACGGTGTTAGCAAGAGCAAGCGCCCACAAATTGAGAAAGCAGGGAATTTCACCCAGAATTTTGTGGTGGTCTACAGACCAAAAGTCTTTGGTGCTTGCACTATCACATACAACAGTGTCTAGGAATGGAGAATGTTTTAATAGGTAGCAACAGGGATACTTTACCACGCGCCTATATTACATGGGGCCACGCGTACGCGCCTGGACAGGAAAACGGAACGAAGGCGAAAAGCGCGGTTTCAACAGGCAACACTGCCTCGTGGCATGGGTTTGTCTGCAAGGAAGTTCTCTTTTTCTGGCTTCTTCTTTATGTTGAGATGGATTATTTCAGTTTTTTGTTTTTATTTATTTATTTATTTTTTTTTTTTGGGGGGGGGGGTTCATTTTTGTCTACCGCCTCTGCCAATATTGATCTGCTGTATGGATATGCACTTTGCGGGATCAGTTGGTGGGAATCTGGGAGTCCCTGAGGTCTGGTGGCCCGCACCACTAATTGCGGGATCGAGGAAAGTAGGCTCTGTAGAGCCGAGAATGTGACAAGGGCGGGCGACGGCCAGAGCAAACAGGTTTTTATTTCTGGAAGCGCTCTTGTCTCTTTTTTTTTCTCTCTCTCTCTTGCTCTGTCCACTGAAAGAAGCATGTGCATATATGTGAAAATGGCGGACTCCAAAGTTTAATACATGGTCGTGTGTGGTGAGCTAGCAATCGTGTCCATTATACACATGGTTTCTTCCCATCACGGCGACGAGCAAGATTTTGAGCGTGGGGCCGGCAAGACGGGTGCCCTCACAGGCACCATCAGGCAACTGTGACCTATAATTTTTTTTCGAGAAGGAAATACTACATTTCAAATGTTGAGCAATAAACCGGAGGCGGGCGGAGGAAGCGACCGCGCTGGGGGGGGGGCAGAGATACTCGTTTGGGGCACAGGCCCTAGCGGTGGAAAGACTCCTAAGACCCATTTAAAAAATTACGCAATAAAGGCAAGACGATCCACCATAAAGGAAGAGCATAAAGGCTGACAAACAATAGGAGAAGCAGGCAAAGAGCATAAAGGCACAAGAGTAAAAAGCAGGAGAAGCACGGAAAACTACTGAACTGGACCAAAAAAGTCGAAGAAAAAAAACAAACCAAAAAAAAAAAAAAACCAAAGATATTTACCACTGGAGCATATTTGGACTTGGTCTCGCGCAAGAAATCTGGCGCTGGCCCGCGGCATTGTGGTGGCGTGTGCCTTGGCCCTGTGGCCCGAGCATGTCTCTCTGTTCCCGCCAGAGCTGGTGGTGCCCAAACTACGGCACCATCTGGCACCAACTCGCACCAACTGGGCCCTAGACATCATAAATGAAAAGGGCATATTACTAAAGCTGCAAACACCAGAAACCAAAGCATAACCCTGACGAGGAAACAAGATTAACACCGGCCGAAAACAAACACCAATTCAATCGGGCAACTAAAAAATTCACATAAACATAAACATAAACAAAAACAACAGCAACAGCAACAGCAACAAATAATCCTCCCAAAAAAGAAAAAGAACACCCTAAACGGCAAAACGGCAGAATACCAAAAAAGAATATATCGTTGGAGTCTGCAGGAAAGGCCATCGCTGGCCATGGTTCTCTGTACTGGCCCCGGAAACTGACCCGGGAGCGCGCCCGGACCTAGAGCAGCGCGTGGAGCGAAAAAAAGCACCGGCCGCAAAACAGACCCAACCCAGAGCCCAGGAAAGTCCCAGGAAAGTCCCAGGAAACCCACGGGAAACAACACACGGCACCCACGTCCACGCCGTTAAAGGGACGTCTTAAAAATACCGACGACCAAGATCAAGACCAAGACTCAAAATCAAAATCAAAATCAAAACCAAAACTAAGGCCAGAAACTCTCCCAAAAGACTAACTGACGAGACCAGCAGAAGCGCCCACCGACACGTCTTCTGTTCTTTCTGGCCTACCACCAACCACAGCCATGATCGAGGTCCTACTCACGGTGGTGCCGTCGCTCTGCTGGCTTCTTCTTCGGTGCTACCGGCTTCTCCAGACCCCTGCCGAGAAGTTGATCCGCCAGCTCAACGTCGAGATACCCGAACCCCCCCTCGTGTGCGTGGACGCGTTGGGCACATCCCACGTATCACTCCATTGGACTGGTGCCGTCAGTGCACAGCACAATGTTTTTTATGCGGTCATGGTAAACGGCAAGGACGTCGCGACCTTGGCGCACACGCTGGCACGTCTCAGCGGCCTCTGCCCGGACACCGTTTACAGTGTCCAGGTGCTTGCCGTCAACGCAGTGTCCAACTTCGTCTCCCAGCTGACGCCCGTGTACGTGCACACGGCCCTAGGAACGGAGGTCCCGGCTGTCCCGCTGCTGGCCACAACGCGCCGCTTGTCGCCACGGCATACCCTTGGGAACGCCCTCAAGAACGGGGCCCAAGATGACACCGAAAATAGCCCGCAACACTCGCTGCTGGAGATCGCGGCCATGGACGTGGCGCTGCTCACCGACGAGCACACGCTCGAGGCGTACCTCGGCGTCATGCAGCGCGAGGTTGCCCGCGCCACGCGGGACCACGCGGCCCAGGCCGCAGCGCACGCCCAAGATGAGCAGCGGCTTCGTGCCGAGCTTGCGGCATGCCGAAGGCAGTTGGGCACGTCCTCGGACGGCCGCGCCAAGAAGGACCTGGACCTCCGCGACTTGGAGCGGCAGAAAGACCAGCTCACTTTCGCGCGGCTCAAGCTCGTCAAGCAGTTGCGCACGCTTGAGGCAGCGCGAGCGCGTAGTAACGCCCGTCTTACAGACCTCCGCGGGCGTGTGACCAAGCTCTCAGAGCGCCGCAGCCACGTGGGTCATGCGCTCGTGGCCGAGCAGAAGCGAGCAGACTGTGCGGCGGCGACGCTCCGCGACGACACCGCCGCCCTCCGGCGCGAGTGCACGCGCGTGGAGGACACAATCAAAGAGCTCGCGGCGAAGAAGCGGGTCTTGGGTAGTGTCGCCGCGCAGCTCCGGTCCTTGGTGCGTCCGGCAGACGAGCTGGGAGCGTGCGCCAATGGTTCTGGCAGTACTGGTTCTGGCAGTGCCGTCGCAGAATTGTTCTCGCGTGACGGCTCCTTGACCAAGACTGGTGCCCAGGCGTTGCTGCAGGTGTATCTGTTGCGGCCGGACTGGGAGCCCGAGATCGTACGCGAGATCGATGCCTTACACGCGCTTGCGGCGCTGTGGCAGAGCACGTTCCGGGATGCCTTGGCGACGTACGTTTCTCTCTTTAACCGGATAGAGGCCGCCCGTGCGTCCCGCATGCCTGGATACGATCCTCAGCGCTTGACGGAGCACCAGGCCAGCGTTCAGTTCGCCGGCTTTCTGCACGCCTTGACCCGTGGCTCGGGCCCACGCAAGCAGGCCCAGCTGCTGTACCTAGATGACTCCTTGTCGCCGTCTCCGCCCCCACCCGAGTCCACTCTGCGGCCACTCTGCGGCCCCTACCTGGTCGACCTTGTGGCTGCAGAGCCCGCATCACTGACTCCACAGTCACTCAATGCACTGATGGTGGCGTTGTCCCAGTCGGCTTGCGCTGGTCCGGCAGGTAGTACACGAATCGTGCTGGACCACGGCGTCTCGGGCCAATCGGCCGCGCCGTTTGCACTGCCAAATCTTTCTTTCACCGAATATGACGCGCGTGAAGCGGCAGATCTTTCCCAGACCCGCATCCTGAAACTGCCTTATTCTGGTCTCAGCTCCACTCCGTACGCCAACCTCACTTTAGATGCTGCTACTGTACGCAACCAGGCGATACCATACCCTAGCGATGCTCTGATTTATGGCGCAAGCTCTCCTTTTACGGTCCCCAGTGCACTCCATCTGGTGCAAGATCTAAGCCAAAGTCTCAGCCAAGGCTTAAGTCAGAGTGTTGGACAGACTTTGGGCCCAAGTGTTGGGCAGACATTGGGTCTGAACGTGGGTCAGAGCATATCTGCAAATATCGGGAGAAACATTGCCCCCAATGATGGACTGTCCCTACTGCTGCTGTACTTGGGCGGCTTCCAAGATCCGGTAATGCTCACGCTGGATATCCAACAGCCTACGCCGACAAGCGCCATGCAACACTACGCGCAAAACATTCGCCAGAACTTCCCCTACGATGAGCCGTTGTATCAGCCGTCTCCGGCACCGCTGTCAGAACAACCATACTTAAATACAACGCTCCCGCGCGCGTCTTCCCGGCTATCGGACACGCTCTGGAACAACTCTAGCCAAAGCAGCTTACTTGATCAAAGAAGAGCCTTTCAAGAATACTCACAGCAACCACAGATGACCGCCGAGTCCCTTCAGCCGTCTGTCTCGCAACACAGTAACTTGAGTTCAGACAGCAGCTTGCTCAACGGTATTCTTCTTCCCTCCGGATCCCACTTTTCCACGACAAATAGTATCTGGCTGGACCGCTACACGGGAGGAATTTATGGCCACAATCGCGCAGTGTCTACGGGCAGTAATCTCTGGCGGACCGACGGAACTCGGAACGAGAAGTCGCCGGCTAGCGTCTTTGTGTCTGAATTTTTGCCGTTCTCTCTGAACACACCACCCTCGCAAAGCGGGTCCACAGAGCCACAAGACCAGCCTGACTACGACATCAGACTGATGTGAGGCGTACTCCAATCCTACGCAGATTACATGGTTTAGAAACTTCGTGGTTTGCAATCATTTGACGAAACTTTGTCTGTCCTTACAGCCTATATATCACATGAAATTTGACTCTCAAAGATCCTAGAAAGATTTGCTGCTTTCTAGGTATGGAAGAACGTTTGCCTGGACGGCCAGGCTAGTGTTATAACTATGAGCCAATACTATGAACAACCTCAACCTTCAGATGTCGTAGAACGGAAAGGTTGATCTAGCCAAAGCATTTTGTAGAACAAGCGCAGAGGGCAAAACATCCAATGCGTGGCTCGAACAGGAACTGTCTGAGTTCTAGATACCGTTGTCACCAAACATGTTGGCTTTGTTGGGGAGAGAGGAATTTTACTGGTTAATGAATAATTTAATTTAGGAGGAAGGAACCCAAGACTCGTTTCTCAAGTTTACAGTACACAAAATCTCATGGATGATGCATCAAACATCAAACATCAAACATCAAACATCAAACATTTTTTTATGAAAGTCGCCATGCATATGAAGACGGTTGTGGGTTTCTACACATGCGAGTTATGTGACATGAAGCGTACTAATTTTGGTGCCAGGCTCGCTAGTCAATTAAGAGGATGCATAGAGAAATAAAAAATAAGGAAGAAAAAAAGGGGGAAAAGGGGAAAGTGCGCCTCATCACAATCCCATTTTGTTGGGGTCTTGAAGCAAGTATTTGCTGGGACGCCTGGAAAGTACAGGCCAGCGTTGGGGCTTATCTTGCACATTGATAACGCTCTAAAGGTTGTATCGCCCAACAACCGAGATTAGCCGTCGCTCAGGTACCGCAGGTGCTTGGAGGCCCAGGCGACGGCAACTCGCGGTAATAGAATAGAACGCGAAAAGCGACATGCTCTAGCGCCGCACGGGTTGAGGATAAAATTTGGAGGACCAGCAAAACCGCAACCCAAATAGAACAGCACGACGTTAAAAACCAAAAACGAAAATAAAACCATACACTGCGTAGAAACACTCGAATCAGTTTAGCAACGACAAAAGGAGAACACAGAAAACAACCTCCCCCACCATCCTCAATATTTTTACAGAGCCGTTGGCCCACGAAAGCGGATGTACATTCGCGGGCACTAGACCCACGCTTCTCCGCCTTGAGCCCGAGAACCGGAATCCGGTACGCGAGTCGCGGGAAATTCCACTTCGCCGCAAGTATATTTTATGTTTCCTCTCTGCACCAGCCTATTTCCCTCTCTCCTCTCTTCGGAAAATAAAAAGATGAAATAACACGGGTCGTTGGACGATGCCATACACGGGTGTCTCTTTCTGCTTTTTTTTTTGGTTGCGGAGAAGAGAAGTTGGAATAAGCGCAGGATACATCCCGTGGCCAAGGGAACGGTTATGGCAGGGGTGAATTTGGGCGCGCAGCTTAAGGAGGGTATGGGACCAGGCGGAGAGGGCCATCAGGACGCGAGGCGAACATGATATGCCGCGCCTGCACACGGCGCACACGGTGAAGCCGCAGGGCCTCTTGTAACATCACATTAGTCATGCTCATGCGCCATCAGACGGGGCAAATATAAATCTGCAACCATGACACGTGTAGGGTACAAGTGGAGGGTATCTTCCGACTCTTTGAATTTTTCTGGTGCTTTTCCAGACATTCTCCAGACGTTCTCCAGGTATTCCCAGAAACTCTCCGGACCACCTTCCAGACATCCTCTAGGCATCTCTCCATTGCACAAACCACGGCTCCATCATAAAACACATCCCGGCGTGCAATGACAGTGCACGAATCGGTATACCTGACACACAATGACTTCCGCAGCGACACGTTCACGGTGCCCACGGCGTCGATGAACCGCGCGGTGGTACAGGGCTTATCGGACGGCACGCTCACGGTGGGCGACTCGGTGTACAAAGAAGACCCGCTCACATTGCAGTTGGAGGCCAAGATGTGTACCATGACAGGCAAGCCCGCGGCATTGTTTTGCGCGTCCGGCACACTCTCGAACCAGGTAGCGCTCCGAGCACACTTGCATCAGCCGCCACACTCGGTGATATGCGATCACCGGGCCCATGTGTTCTTGCACGAGGCCGGAGGCTTGGCGACGCTCTCGCAGGCAATGGTGCACCCGGTGGTGCCGCAGAACGGTACGTACTTGACGGTGGAGGACATTGCGGAGCACTTTACGCCTAGTGACGGCGACATCCACGGTGCACCAACCAAAGTAATCAGTTTGGAGAACACATTGCACGGGATCGTGACGCCGGTGGCGGAGCTTCGGCGCATTGCGTGGTTTGCCCGCGAGCACAACATCCGGCTACACTTGGATGGAGCACGGCTCGTGAATGCACTGGTGGAGACGGGCGTGCTGCTTGCGGAGTACTGTGCATACTTTGACTCAGTGTCGATCTGTCTCTCGAAGTCGGTGGGCGCGCCCATGGGATCAGTGTTGGTGGGCGAGCGGGCATTTGTCGATACAGCCAACCACTTTAAGAAACAGTGCGGCGGCGGCATCCGGCAGGTGGGCATTATGGCGCTCATGGCGATGGTGGCACTAAACGAGAACGTGCCGATGATTTCCCGCAGCCACGAACAGGCCAAGGAAGTGGCCAGATTCTGTGCGGAGCACGAGATTGCGCTCGAGTCGCCGCCTGATACCAACTTTGTGTTTATTGATACGAGGCAAAACCACATGGATGACCGCAAATTGGTGGCATTTTCCGAGAAGCACGGAGTGCGGCTCATGGGCCGGCGCATTGCCTTTCATTTCCAGCTCAGTTCCGCCGCTGTGCGCAGCCTAAAGCAGGCCTTGCTTGAGTGCAAGCTCGATGCCTTGAAAAATCCGTACCTAGGCCCGCCTCTGGCTAGGAAGTTGTATAATGTCGAAGTCGTCCGCCTGATTGAGCAAGCCCTGCAGTGGCTGTAAGGCTGGATGAACCATGTGGGCCTTCTTCTTCTTCTTCTTCTTCTTTTTCTACCGGCCTAATGAACTGGCGGTGTGGGCAGGAAAAAAAACGATAGAACGATAGAACGATAGCAAAAAAACGAAAAATAGAGATAAAGATAGAAAGAAAGAAAAAAAAAAACTCGAGGCGGAAAAGTACGTACCTTCAAAACATGCAGAGAAGCAGTGGTTCGTAAATGCCCGCTGCGGGCGCCGCGTAAATACATATGTCGTTCTTGTTGAGAACACGTGACCAGACCACAGGGTTGGCGCTGGGCGTGATGCCTAGTTATAGCGGCGCAAGCATACTATGGCGATTTTAGAAAAATAGGTATGAATATTCCAATCGGTTTTCGAGGCCGCCGTGGCCGATGTTGTCGCTGACAGAAATGGTGGTGTACAGGCCCGCCGCGTCTCGGACCAGCGTATCCTGCGAGAATGCCAGAGAAAAATTAGGGCAAGTCCTTCCCTTCCTCGATTATATATATATGTATATGTATCGGCGCCGGGGTCTTCTAATAAAATCGGGAAATTCGGGTTAGAAATATGAGAGCCAACTCTGGTCACATTCTGAATCCATGCACTGGCAGAATAGTGTGCCATGCCCCATCTCATTTCTCAGATGGCCCATGGAGTTTGGTCCCTTGTCTTATCTGGGCTCCTAGCACGGCAGAAGATGGGTAGATGCCGAACCCGGATCTGGGAGGTGCGCGGCTGAGGCTTGCGCATACATCCGGCTGCGCGCTTCCGGCTCTGTACAGGAAACGCACGCCTGCTGCCGCAACGGGCACGTTGTTTCCGTGGAACCTGTCCTTGCTATATAAGGATGGCCGGGCCCTCATCTACATCCCTTTTTGATAAGTATTGTGTTTTTGATTGCGATTCTACTTGTGGGAAAACCAAGCGAAAACAAAAGCAAAAACAAAAACAAAAATAAAAATAAACACAAACATCAGCAAGAACAGCTCAGCACCCCTTTTACCCTCAAACCCAGAAAGAAATCTACCTTGTCACTATGAGTGAGACGTCTTCGATGCAAGACTCGTACAACCTTCAGGAGTATGTGGAAGATTCTGCTTCTACAGACAGAGAGCTAAGAAATCGGCTTTCGCGGAGCGAGACCGGTAAGTCTCTACGAAGCATGGGCCTCGACGGCTCGATTCCGCAGCCCGACATCATTGCGCCGCCCGTGAAAAACCCGATTTTCCCCGAGGAGTACAACTTGGAGACCGAGACAGGTCTTGTGCGTGTTGAAACCTTGCGTTCCATTGGCCGCTCGAAAAGCGCTAAAACAGAGGAGCTGGCCAGCGACCACGCGTCCCTGGAGCTCGAGGAAGACATTGAGTTTGTTACTTTTGTCACAAATGATCCGGAAAACCCACACAACTGGCTGGCTCGCTGGAGATGGTGGTACACTTTTGTCTACTCGTGGGCCGTTATTAGCGCCGCATACGGATCGTCGTCGTTGGCCGGCGGCTTGCCGCTCATCAACGAGAAATACGGCGTTTCCACAGAGGTCTCCACGCTCACGGTATCGTTGATGGTTATTGGTTTCTTGGTGGGGCCTTTGCTCTGGGCCCCGCTCTCCGAACAGATTGGCCGCAGACCCGTCTACATCATCAGTTTCTTTTTGTACACCATCTTCAACATCCCCGTGGCGTTGTCGCCCAATATTGGTGGTGTGCTTGTGTGCCGCTTTCTTTTGGGAGTCTTCTCGTCATCCGCATTGACCAATGTCGGTGCATCCTTGGTAGATATCCATAATGAGACCCGTGGCTTGGCCATTGCTTTCTTCTCGTTTTGCCCTTACTCCGGCCCCGTGCTTGGCGGTATTGTCAATGGCTTCATCAGTGTGGATTCGGGCCGCTATGATCTCATGGTGTGGATGAATATGGCATTTGCAGGTGTCATGTGGATCTTGATGGCCACCATCCCAGAGACGTACGCCCCGGTGATTTTGAAAAAGAGAGCCAAAAGAATGAGAAAGGAAACCGGCAACGACAAGATCATGACGGAGCAAGAGGCCTCTCCGCTCTCGTTTTCAGAGTTGGTGAACAACAACTTGGTGCGTCCCCTCAAATTCATTGTGACCGAACCCGTCTTGGACTTGATCTGTTCGTTCGTGGCGCTTATCTACGCGTTGCTCTACGCCTTCTTCTTTGCATACCCGGTCATTTTTAATGAGCTCTACGGCTACGGCGACGATAAGATTGGTCTTATGTACATCCCAATCTTGATTGGCGCGGGGCTTGCCGTGGTCTTGACCCCTATTCTTGAGAAAAATTACAAGGCTCTCTGCAAAAGAAGAAAACCTACTCCTGAGGACAGACTCATTGGTGCCATGATTGGTTCGCCGTTCCCATGTATTGCCTTGTTTATTCTCGGTGCCACGTCCCAGAAGGATATTATCTGGGTCGGTCCTGCATCGTCGGGAATTGCCTTCGGCTTCGGCATGGTGTTAATTTACTACTCATTGAACAACTATATTCTCGATACCTACCACAAGTACGCAGCGTCTGCGTTGGCCACCAAGGTGTTTTTGAGAAGTGCCGGTGGTGCTGCATTTCCCTTGTTTGTTACTCAAATGTACGAGGGCTTGGGGCTTCTCTGGGCCAGTTTCTTGTTGGCATTCGTTTCGTTGGCTATGGTTGCTGTTCCTTTTGGCTTTTACAAATTTGGTGCCACGTTGAGAAAGAAGCTCTGTAAAGAGGATTATTCTCTTCAGTTTTAATCATCTCGGAAACTTTCCGAGGTACACCTTCCGCCACCATTGTTCTTTTAGGAATTCTTATAGATTAATTAATATTCATATGCGTCTTGTCGGAGTAGATGTGACTCCTTTGTGAAGTCTTGGTTCTTATCATTTGGCGACGAGCTATTAATGGCGAAGATAATTTTTAGATCTGGCTTCTGACATGCAGCGCGTTCCTTATTTTCACTCGTCTTATCATGGCTTTTTTTTTTTGAGGTCATCATATCTTATTGCAGACGAGTGGCGTTAACTTAATTCTAGTACAGTAACATATCTCGAAAAAGCTTTGTAATACAGGTCTTCAAAATGAAAAAAAAGTTTCTGACTAAGGAAGAGCTAATTTAAGGGGTTGAAATGCCGCGGCTCTCTTTCGTTGTTACGGGCCATTATGGTTTCTTGCCACCTTTCGATTATGGTTCCAATTTTCATGAAAAATAATGATGTCAAGGCATAGTGTATGGATTATGTTGTTTCTAGTATATAGCAGCGAAGCATACGAATACATATTCTATGTCGGCTTCTTTCTCAGAAAAAGGAAAAAAAAAGAAAAAGAAAAAAAGAACACCAAATCTATTGGAATACATTTGGTTCAAGTTGTCCATAGATTTTTGGTTACTTGAATCGTGCTTTAAAGGGGATGTTCGAACATACGTTTGTTCACTCCCGAAACATTGTTTATGGCTGCGCCCGGCGCATGTTGGGTATCCTTAATCAACTCAGAGACGTCACTCAAAGACACGCCCGTGAGCGTCTCCATGAATGTACCGATCTCGGTATTCTCATGATTGCCCAAGAGACCTGCACATGCGTCACGCTGGTAGAGCTGTTCGTTAATGTACTCCGAGTTCGAGTAAGCGTAAATGTTCACGTCCACGGCCGAGTGGCCGTGCGTGGTCCAACCTGTTTGCGAGCGCTGGGAGACCATATTGTTCAAGAAGTACAACAAGCGCTCTGGAGAGCTGGAGTAGCTGCTAATCTGCTCGATCTCCTCCGACGTGTAATCGCAGATGCCCATGTCGGTCTCAACTATCTCCTCGGCGATAAATTTGGAGAATGCCACGGGGTCAAACTCCAGACTGTATGCGAGCTTTTTGAGAATGATCTTTTTTGTCAAGTACTCGCCAGAGTGCGTGCTGTTGAGCAACACTTGCGGGTACCACAAGTAGTCCGGATACAGGGGCGTGACCTGGCGAGCGGTTACAAGGCCACCGGTTTCATGGTCGGAGGTGGAGATGGCGACGGTGGCAACATCGGTGGTGTCGATGAAGTTAACCACCTCTTTGTACGCGGCGTCGTACGCCAACACCTCGCGTACCTGGGCGGCGGGATCATTGTGGTGACCGGCATGGTCGATTCGGGAGCCCTCGATCAAAAGAAAGAAGCCGTGCTCGGAGTCCGCGGTGGCCTTGCTTAGCGCGGTCAACGCGGTCTTGACCTGCTCCGCTAAAGAGGGGTACTCTCGGGCGTCGCGATCAATATCGTAGGGAATGTCTGTGGGCGCCAAGAGGCCCAAAAGTGGAAGTGACACGTTCTGGCCCATCTGCAACGCGTCGAAGCCGGCCCGGTCGCCCACGTAAGAATAATTCTTCGCCTCGGCCTCGCGCACCAAGTTCCGCAGGTCGGCGCGGCACCCACCAGGCACGCTTGTGGGGAGAAAGTGGCATCGGCCACCGCCCAAAAACAAGTCCACCATCGGACCCAACGAGTACTCACCCAACTGCTGCTGCGCAATCAAGTCTTCTTGGAACCGGTAATCCGCATGCGCGCTGAAAGCAGCTGGCGTTGCGTCTGTCATCCGTGTGGTAACCACAAGCCCCGTCTTGTATCCCTGTAACTTGAGGGCCTCCAAAATCGTGCCGCACGGATTTTTGCTCGCATCCACGCCAATCGCCCCGTTGTACGATTTAAGCGCGCAGCTGAACGCTGTGGCCCCCGCGGCAGAGTCCGTGACCAACGAGTCGTTGGAGCGGGTCCGCGAGGTCCCGATAAAGTGCTGTTCCAAATTCAAGATCTCGTCGATCGCGAGGTTGTCTCGGTGCTGCCTGAAAGAGCGCGCCAATGAAAGCGAAGCAGGGCCCATTCCGTCTGTTACCATGAAAATCACGTTCTGCTTCAGCGGCTTTGTGCTTTTTTGTGTCATTCCGTGCACGGGGCTGGGTGCCCATGCCTTGTACATGAGCATCACTATGAAGAGCACTTGGCCCACTGTCACGAAAACACGTACCCACATCCGCTGCTTGGGCGGCTGATTATAAAAGAACGGTTTTTCCATACTCTGCGGCATTTTTTTCTTGTTTTATGCGGTTTGGAATATTGAGCAAAGTTTAGAGAGAACGCTGGTATAAGGCGAGTACTTATACAAGAATGGAGTCGCGCGCGTTATCGAGCGAGGGGCGTGTATGCAGAGTAGAAACCATGCAGGGTCGTTAATCAATGCCATTTTGTTTGTGCAACGCCTCAGATAGAGGCTCGCGACTCTGCGCTTAATTAAAACTGTATGATTCTAGGAGTGACAAAAATGACTGGAGGACTTCTTGGCCTCTTGAGGGAACATGGAAAATACCCTTAGCTTCAAACAAATCACATGACACAACATTATTGTATGTGCATACCGGAAGCTGGTACTTGGCAGGGTAGAATGTATTTTATTGGTACCGCGGTAGGGAACCCGCATCATTTTAATTAGTCACAGTCTAGCGAATTGGGAATTTGAGAATGGCCTCGTTTGTCTCCGTAGCTGTATATGCTACATATGCTCCAGCGTTTCTTCCAGGGTAAAGACACCTCTGGCGGAAAGCATCAATGTTGCCGCCCAAGTCCGAGTCCTACTAGTATGAGTCCTACTAGGCCCGGGAGGGCCTTTTATATGCCAAGTTTATTGGTGTGTAAAAACTTTTGTAAAAAAGCCTCTCGAACATTTTTGTGACATCACGATGAGGTTAACTTCATAACGGTCATTGAATTATTGTTAAGAATTTCTTCGTGCTCTTCCTCAAAATGAAAGATCTGCTGCTGATACCGTTCATTTTAGGATTGATGAAAATTATGCTTCAAAAATTGACCTTTATGATTCTTTGTATAGAGACAATTAGAAGACTATATTATCTCGGCTGATGCACTGCAAAGCTCTTTAGTGAATTTTAAACTCTGTACATAAAACCAACCCTATGCTTTTTGCAGTTTCCGGTTAGCCTAATAGTATATTTTTAACTTCTATAACACAACTTATTCTAATATGAAAGTTTCACTTACACTTCGAGAAAAGCTCTCGACTAGAAACTCTAAAGCCACAAAACCAGCATAATTTTGCTTTTTGAAAACCTCATTTAAAATATCATTGCTTTTTTTTTGCTGGAAGTTGGAATAGCCACATAAAATAATACACAGTGGGATGATGCTCTCAAACCAAGTCTTTGACGCAGAATTACCCATCAAAATACTGATCTGAGAAGGAGTTTTACTCTCTGAGTTTAGGTGGTGATTACTTTGTTGTTATTGTGAAGTATTTTCGAAGAATATAGGTTTCAGCAAAAAGTAGGAGTCTTTCATTCAGTGCGCAAATCAATCATGGGTGAGATGACAGTAGGGCATCCTGAGAAACATGGCACCCGATCCAAAAACAGCTTCAGGCTCTGGAATTAGCGTGCCTATTTTTAAGAATAAGACGAAGACCTTTCCGTTTACACTGGTGCTTACAGTTAACTTGTGATTTCATCCAAAGAAAACATCCTGCGGGAAAGCAGTCTTTTCACCACAGGCAAAACATAAGCAGATCGTCTAAGATGCAACTGAGACAATTTTATGGAAAGGAGTTGAACGATATTTAACCCACCGCTTTATAGAATCATGACGGGAGTATTAGTGAATATTTCAGAAAAGAACAATCATTCCAAACCACCACGAATCACTCACCTACATGGGCCGTACAGGAAAACACCTTTCCATGCGCCTGAACAGCGCTTAGAAATCAGCGATGGCTTGGCCATCGATGTGCTGGGCCAAATGTTTCGCAACCACAATATCCATTACCAGAAGCCCTACGAGTTTCTGCAAAATGACGCCACACTCGCTTTTCACACAGCCAACGATCTCTTCAGGGCGCTCGATAAACTCCGTGAGTGAGACCAATTGGCTCTCACTGATGCTCGCCTGGATGAGCTCGCCTGCTTCCGAGAGACAGTGGCTCTTGGAGTCGACGATAATCTTTGCGGACCTACCCGTATAGAATTCGCGTAAGAACTCGAGATCAAGCTCAATCATGTGGGGCTTATATGAGCCAATTAGGGAGACAAACTTAACCTTGCCACTGGCACATTTGAGGTATGAGCCCTTAATGACGGCCTCAGTAGAGGGCGAGCACCCAAAAACAATGGAACTTTTCCGTACATGGGTTTCAAAAGCATCCTGGTCGTGCGCCCCAAATGCTAGCACCGTCTGTTTCAAACACACACGGAGATCTACCGCTAGCCGCTCGGCCGACTCTTGTGTCCGGCTTATAATGTTCACCTGGTTTAAATCGGGATAGAGCCGTGTAGCCAAGAGCACGTGCCAAAACGCCTGGGGCCCGGCCCCAAACACCAGCACCGACACCAATTCTTCTCCTGTAGATGCCGAACCAAAAACTTTGACCAAAGCTACACAGCTGGCCAAGGCTGTGCGGAATGCTGTGAGTGACTTGGCGTTCAAAACGGCCATCAACTCGCCCAGATACTCATCAAGTACCGAAACGCTACCCTGAAACCCCAAGCCTTTGGCCAGATTCGACGCGCCACCACTGATCATTTTGATTCCAACTGCCTGCGGCAACACGCAAGGCATGAAAAGATGAGTGGTGTCGGAATTTGGCGTGGTGGATGTTCTTACCGTCCGTGCTGGAACGGCGTCTGGGTACTGTTGAAATTTGGCGAGGCCTGCAAGAAGTAACGGCACGTAAACCTCAATAATTGTGGGTCTGTCTAATGTTTGGAGAAGATATGCCGTAATGGCTGAGTCAGATATGACTTTCATGGTATTGGTGTGCCAGGTTGCCAAAGTGCCAGACTGAGTTGGCCTTATCTACTCGGCCGTGGCAGGCTCACGTGACTCTATGACCATGGTTTATGTATTGCGGTCGGAGTCGCAGTCGCGTTCCTAATAATATGGACTCCAATATTGATTATTAATGTTGAAAGAAATGAACGCAATGTACGGACTTTTGTCCCAAATATCTCTCCGTGATACTGGTGTGTAATTTCTCCTGGATTTCTTTACTCATGAGGAATTTGGCGCTCTATAGAGTTTTTGCTCTTTAGTCTTTTTTATTATATTATTGACAATAAATAAATAATTATGGCACGCGGGGTCATTACGTTGCATTAATATAATATTATAATTATATATTGAATAAGACATACACCTTTATCCGGACCAATAAAAAAACATCAGAAAATATATTTGTGAAGATGGTAATATTTCTTCAAACTCACCTTTCATCTACGCTCTTCAAATTCCTGTATTTTTTAAGTCTGTTGACGTAAATGCATCGCAAATGATACATTAACATACACGCGTCTCTTTTGTTCTGATAAATATTCGCTTACAAATATTTTTATACAATACTTAAGCTCATTTCTTTTTGTTGCAAATAGATTGCAGTTAGCGCATATTCATTTATAAATATTGTGAAATTCGAAAATCTTGGTTGGTGATGAAAATAAAATATCTAATTCCATAACATCACTAATCACTATCATTAGATGTGGCCATCACTTAGACAAAGGTGGCCCATTGAAAAATAGCAACAGCTCTAATAATGTTGAGAAATTAATGAAATCATTCAACCAAAAGTGAAAATCAACCTTTACATTTCGTTGTGTTGAGGTTTCAAGACAAACATTCCGGGTTAATAGCACCGTTGATAATTCTATACTTTTATCAGTTAAATGTGTCAAAATGAGGCTAAAATGACCTTTGCATTGACTAATAACTTGGATCTTGACAACCCCTCTTCCTCCCTTAAGAATATATAAGGACTCAATTTTGATTCTCAGGTTGGAATTGTTAAGCATTTGCATATTTTGCACGTAAATAACATACAAACCATACACAATATGTTTCTTTGGGAGATTATAGGGAACAATTTATGTACACCCTTTAATACAAGAATAAAACAAATCTTAAAATGAATCCTTGTTAAATGATTTTCTCAGCTTTTACACATGTCTTGTATCTACATATAGCTGTAGCTGCTAAAATGAGGTCAATCCATGTAATAATAAGTATTGATTATGATTATTTTTTATAGCAGTGAAAGCCTGTCGTACCCACTGGAATATACACTGTTTAACAATACAAAACAGATTTGTGTTCTTTAAAATCTTCCTAAAACAAGAAAAAATGCACATGAATGATTTGTTGCCAAAACTGATTATTGGCAAACACAAAATCATATCATATACTTAGAGCTGAAAGGGTTGGAGACGCCCTTGGAATATAATGAGATGAGATCTCAGTCAAACTATGATCTAAGTAATACTAAAAAAGATTCGTTAACAATAAATTTTATTAGAAAAAGAGAGCCATTCGATAGTATTGCTTTCAGCAACTAACTAGAATAGACATGGTTTGTTGACCAGAAACAATACCACGTATTCACAGAACTTAGGGCTTTAATGTGCATACAGTGCCACAAATTCAGGTCTTTGCTCGTTTGTGTCTGGCCTAATCATGTGTTCTCTTACTGCTTTGAGGTCCATTAAAACTGTCTTTAATTCTGGGTTCTCCAGAGTAGAGAAGTATGTTGCTAAAAGATCCTCGAGCTTGTGTATCAAGGAAAAAGTGTATGCTCTGCTCATCACATCTGTTGGCTCTGAAGCATTGTAAATTTTGAATTTTCCGGAAATCTGTTTTAAGCCTGAAAGTAGCGCAGACCTCCCATGAGCAAGTTGTACATGGATAGCATTCTGGACAAGGGTACACGATGCGACTTTCAAAAATAACTGTTGAGAAGTATTGAGTTTATGTTGCTGGGTAATTTTCTCAAGAATTTCATTGTTTCGGGCGGTGGTGGCTTCCCAGATAAGGAATGAGCTTCTGAGAGATTGCAACTGCTCTATGGCGGCAGCTTCTTGTCCAATGCCAATGTATTCAAAGTAAAATTTCCATACAATACGTTCGTAAAATGGCAGAATCTTATGATTCCGTAAAAGTGGCAAGAATTCATTGTGGAAACTATGCTTTAATATCTTGATGATTTCCAACGGTTGCTGCAAGTCATGATATTTCTTTAAGAGAAGAATTCTGAGCTCAGAGAAGTTTGTGTTGGACCAGCCATGCTTTGTGAACGCTACTTGATCCACATTTGTTACATCAAACGGAAACTTTGAGAGGTCAGTGAGGTGTCGATTAAGTAGAAAATGCATCAAAAGTGGTAACGTGAGCTTCTTTTCAACGTACAGGGAGCGGAGGAGATCTAATAACTCAGCCTCTTTTGTTAATGTTTTCACATATAACATCAAATTATTGTTTGCAGGTGCCTCACTGGATCTAGGCACGAATTCTGTGGCATGACGCAAGTCGGCCATCAAACTCGCAACCAGTTCCTGGTGCACAGCACGACGCCCATCAAAGCTAATGGGTGGCTGGTTCTTAATTTCGGCATATTCTTCAGACGCAGAGCCTTTCTGGACACTTCGAAAAAGCGATGGTTTATAGGTGCTTTTGAAGATGTCTTTTTGGGGCGATAGTAGACCCAATGCACCTGCAAGTGACAACGGGTCGGTTCTCGTGCTCTTGTATTTCTTTGTGATAATTCCCATGGGCCACAACCGAAGCATGGCACTCTTGCTCATTTTAAGCAAGGCCTAATAACAGGGTCCAACAAGATATAGATCAGCCAAAATATATATTGGCGATGAGCGACAACTTTACCTATTCAGAGGAAACACAGTTGAGTTTGTTCTGAGTTCTTTTTCGATGAGTATTAATTCTTTCTTGTTTTCTAGACGTATCAACTACACCTAGTGTTTTGGGGTTTTTGTTTTGAGATATATACGTTCAAAGAGTGAATTATGTAAGGGATGATCTTTTCTTTAGAGTTGTTTGGCGATAGACCCGCGCCATTAGTCACGCCGCGGCCTTAGCTGAATTGTC
>JAKTYP010000010.1:0-92309 GCA_030561945.1 Metschnikowia krissii | reverse complement strand
TTTTTTTTTTAAGTGTTTTGGGGAAAACCCCCCCCCCTTTTTCCCCCCCGGCCCTTAGACAAACTTCCCCCCCCCCCCCCCCCTCGCAGCAATTAACTTCAACTTTGAAACCACTTTTTGGAATTGGATTTTAGGGATCAGATTCACGACCTTGTCACTCTTTTTTATAAGTAAATAAATAAATGAAGTGTAAATGACTATGTATTTATGGAGTAATTGAGTAGATTGACCTTTCGCCGTGTCGGAATGAGTGTATTGGCGACGTTCAGATAATTTATAAGCTGGTGTGAATAACAAAACTGACATCCAAATATTTCATTTGGAAGAGTTTCGAATAGACACCCATTTCTGAATTATCTTGAAAACATTTGGCTCTTCTGAGAATCTACACCTTTAAGTTTCTAAAACTATGTTTCGGTCGAATCATCCGCACTCTCAAATGAGGCCACTCAGAACACGAAATCCGATCTATTTACGGCATCAAGTGCGGAGCAAGTGTACATTTGAAAGAGTTGCTGATGAATAGTACCGGAACACTTCAAAGACACATATCGGTGATTTAGCTAAAGCGACTTTGCTGTTTTCACAGTTAGTACCAGTTATCAGAAACGCAAAAAATCTAGAGCCCAAGAAACCGGCGGGTCAATTTTGACACCATCTGGTCAACACAGGAAACAAGAAAGTGCTTAACGAAGTCTGAAAAAACTTGAGGCAATACCTTGTTGGGTTTCCAAGAGAATATCAATCTCTTCAACAAGAATGCGCCCGTCATAGACAAGCTATACGTACAACTTTCCTCCCCATATGCTCATATTTACATGTACCTAAAGCCTTTTACTATGGCAGTTATGGAAAGATTCATAAGAGAATTTGAATGATGGGTGACACTATAGCTGTATCAAAAAACAGCTATTGTGTTCCTGGGTTAGAGTGTAGTATATTTGAAAAAGAGTAGAGGAGGAGCTATTGATGTACCTTCCGCTGACAGAGAATCCATAACCTTTCTGATTGCATAAGATAGTATTGCACCACCAGGGCTAAGGCAATAGAAATGATGAATCAGACCATAGAAAATGGATATGAGAACAAATTGTTTAGAAATACCCCATCACATGGAGATAATACGGACGGAACGACTGACAAATTATAATATCAATGGGGGTAGGGGGATTCTATACAGAATACATTTACAGGTCAATTAATATTTTTGTATTATATATAGTTTATATCAAGCTCACCACTCCTGCGTCTTGAGGCCGTACTTGGACTTCTTGGAGCCCTTGATTGGCTGTACGAGTTTGGAGCCACCCTCTAAGAATGAGAACACGTCCTTTCTGCGTGTCTCGAACTTGGTAATGTGGTCCTCTTTCTGGAGCGTCAAACCAATGTCGTCCAAGCCGTTCAACAAGCAGTGTTTTCTGAAAGGCTCGACATCGAAATGATCGACTAAAACGTCTCCCGACTCGGCGTCACGGATTTGCTGCGCAGGTAAGTCGACGGTAAGTTTCTTGCCGGCAGCTGCAACTGGGTACAACTTCTCCAAAATGACCAGTTGCGGGAGACGCACAGGCAACAAGCCATTCTTGAACGAGTTGTTGTAGAAAATGTCGCCGAAGGATGGGGCGATCATACACTTGATGCCAAAGTCTTTAAGGGCCCAAGGCGCGTGTTCACGCGAGGAGCCGCAGCCAAAATTGTCACCTGTGATCAACAAGACTTCTGCTTGTCTGTAAGGCTCGACGTTGAGAGCAAAGTCAGTCTCGATATCGTTACCAGCGGCATCCTTCCGGAAACGCAATTCGTAGAACAAGCCCTTCTTCAAGCCGGTGCGCTTGATTGTCTTCAAGAATTGCTTAGGGATGATGGCGTCAGTGTCGACGTTACTTTTGTCCAAAGGCGCGGCGATACCGGTCAACACCAGGAACTTTGCCATGCCTGCGGACTCGGAAGCGGCCAGTGCCGGTGCCGATTCCGGTGCCTGCTCTGGTTGGGAGTCCTGAGGGATGTCGTTCAAGCGGTCGTCGGCAAGCGAAGCCGAAGACTCCAAGGGCTGTTTTTCGTGTTCGTAGACGGCGTCCTGCAACTCTTTATCTTCCTCGGAGCCAATCGCAAGCGTGGGTTCGTCTGAGGTATCGTACTGCCATTCGCGGATGTCAACAAAGTGTCCCTTGATGGCGGCGGCCGCGGCCATGGCCGGCGACATCAAGTGCGTGCGCGAGCGGGCGCCCTGGCGGCCCTCAAAGTTACGGTTGGACGTGGACGCACAGCGCTCCTCGGGATCCAAGATATCAGGGTTCATGCCTAGGCACATGGAGCAGCCGGCCTCGCGCCAGGAAAAGCCGGCGTTTTCGAAGATACGGTGCAAGCCTTCGGCCTCAGCCTGCGCCTTGACCAAACCCAGGCCGGGCACAACCAAGACTAACTTGACGTTATCGGCCTTGTGGTGGCCCTTGGCGACGCGGGCCGCAGCGCGGAGGTCCTCGATACGCGAGTTTGTGCACGAGCCGATGAAGGCCTTGTCGATGGCGATGTCTTTCAAGGGCGTGTTGGGCGTCAAGCCCTGGTACTGGAGGGCGCGTTCCATGCCGGCCCTGCGGATAGGATCTGTCGTTTTCGCCGGGTCGGGTACACAAGCGGTGATGGGCAACGCGTCCTGGGGCGAGGTGCCCCACGTGAGCGTAGGCACGATATCGGCGGCGTTGATGGTGATGTCATAGTCGAATACGGCGCCTTCGTCGGAGTAGAGCGAGCGCCAGTAACGCTCAGCCTTGTCCCACTCGGCACCCGTGGGCGCCAAGGGCCGGCCCTTTATGTAGTCGAAGGTGATGTCGTCAGGGCGGATCATGCCCGCACGGGCGCCGGCCTCAATGGCCATGTTGCAGATGGACATGCGTGCCTCCATGGACAAGGCCTCGATAGCTGGGCCGGCGAACTCAATGACGCAACCGGTACCACCGGCAGTGCCGATGACGCCGATGGCATGCAACACCAAGTCCTTGGAAGTGACGCCTGGAGCAAGCGTACCCGCAAAGAAGAGGCGCATGTTCTTGGACTTGGTCTGGATGAGCGTCTGCGTGGCCAACACGTGTTCGACCTCGGACGTGCCAATGCCGAAAGCCAATGCACCAAAAGCGCCGTGTGTTGATGTGTGCGAGTCGCCGCACACCACCGTCGTGCCGGGCAATGTGAAGCCCTGCTCGGGGCCAATCACATGCACTATACCCTGGCGCGAGTCCGCCATGCCAAAGTATGTCACGCCAAAGTCGTGCACGTTCTGCTCCAACGTCATCACCTGTAAGCGCAGGTCCTCCTGCTCGACGAAGGTCTCGACGGCGGTGTATGTGGCTCGCGACACCGTGGGAATGTTGTGGTCGACTGTGGCCAAAGTGCAGTCGGGGCGTCTCACCGCACGTCCAGCGTTCTTCAAGCCTTCAAACGCCTGTGGCGATGTCACCTCGTGCACCAAATGGCGGTCGATGTAGATGAGGTTTGATCCGGCCTCGTCCTCATGCACAACGTGGTCGGCAAAAACCTTATCGTATAAAGTTCTTGGGGCAGTAGACATTGTTGGGCTTTGGAGGTGAGTTTATTTTTTGTTCTTGGTGATTGGGCGGGATGCGTAGGATCGTACGTGTGTTCCTAAGGTGATGCTGTTCTTTTCTTCAGACAATGTCTCTCTTTTGTCTCTTTATAGCCGTGGTTTGTGGCTGCCTGGAGTTGTTGGGGGTTTGGGCGGAAGGGGTAGTTTTTTTTTTTCTCTTCCTATTGAGGCGAGGAAACGGCGCCGGGCCGTATGGTATTTAAAGGTCTGCGCGAATGGGCGTATGGTAGCGTGTACCGGTTCCGGCGCGAAACCGGCACATGATGCCTGCGCCAATCACCGTCCTAGAGTATGTCAGGCGCCGGAACCGGCACGAGTGTGTATGTGCAGGACCGCAGCCGTCCTGGTTCTGGGTGCAAATGATTCTGTTCCGGCTGCCCGGCGTTTGCTTCCACCTTGTATGGCACCGAACCAATCGGTATTGCTTGGTCTAGACTTGGAACGGCATATGTATGTATTTAGAAGCGGTTGGATGTTCTGCAGATGGCTAAGGGCGCTGGTATAGCCACTTCACACTGACTATCCAGGCACGCGGTACTACTCCGAATAAGGGCCCAGACTCGCTGCAGCATTTGGGCTTGTGCAACATCACTACATGGGTGCTCGCCACGTTCAGTTAAAGAGAAAGGCCGTGTCTTCCGTGCGTGGACCGGTGTGGATGCATGGATGTAGGTGGGTTGGGGTCTCTTCACGTGGGTTTATAAAGAGTTTGGTCTGATCCCGCACATTGGGGGTAGGGAGGGTCGTACGTGGTTGATCCTCTGCAGTTGTGAGGATAATATATCACATGGAAGTTTCGGCGATCAGAAATCATGGCCCGTGCAGTGGAGCTGCAAACATCATGATCGGATACCAACGTTGGATATACCAAGGTTAGTAGTATCCCTTTTTTTAGGCCAGCAATACTTGGAGCAAGGCTAATAAGACGACGGCAAAAAGTCAACACTAATATCATTTAGACAAGAAGACCAAGGTTAGTAGGAATCATGTTGACAAGACTCAAGTAAGTAGACCAATACTAATAAGCCCGCTAATAAGGCCAATGTTTATAAGACCAATGCTAACAATAAGGGATGGGGCGGGGGACAGAAGTAAGTTATTTTGGTAAGACCCAGGTAAATGAACCAATGATTGTAGACTAGGGTAAACCAATCAAGTCCAGTAAAAACAGAAAGGACACTACAGTCAAAGAACCGAGATTTCTCTAGAGATACGGCCTGGTCGACACACGGGTCCGATCCGTCTGTCTAAGTGCTAGGCCTTTCATATCTGCCGAGCAGAGACCAGCAAAGTACCCAAGGAAGACGAATGCTCAATAGAGGGCTTGCGCATTGGGCTTCCACATGTTGAGTGTAGGCGGCTGGGCCATCGAGGCTATCTTTTGCCGCCATATTTGTGTTGGGCCCGGTGCATAGAGCCTGTGCCCCAGCATTCCTAGAACAGGCAATAAAAAGCGGGACCTTGGCTCTAAGTTTCCATTGCACTTTTTCTACTCATCACTTATGTCACCAGAGCTTTTATGGGACAACCGCTTTCACGACGCTACGGCCAGACATCATTCGGCAAAATAGATGGAAACTGCTTGAGGCCCAACTTCCCGCAAGACGTTTCTCGGCTCCTGGGCGCGGTCTCTCTTTCCCCTGTCCATCCCCCCCCCCGATTGTTGAAGATGCAGCCTGCTGCTCTCTGGAGGTCCAAAGCATGTAATTCCCTCTTCAAAGAGCGTATCTATACAGAGGCATTGACGATAACCTTTTGGCGCTATACGCAGAATTAGGCACATCTAGGGTAGACAGACGTATACCGAGACGCTACACAACGAAACCTCTGTCGTCCTACACCTCCACACTCCCAGCACCCTTAAATACGACGAAGAGGTTTTGTAGAGAGACTTATCAATAGACATATGCCTTCCAATATCTCCCCCTTCCTATCAACCATCCCCTTTTTTTCCACCTGATGGAGCACATCAGATATGAATGGATATTCCAAGTGCAGGTCTCTGGCCCCAGGCTCGTGTGCATTGATGAGGTACGGGTGCACAATCCGCGCAGCATGAGCCATGGCTAATCATGGTCTAAACCGTTGGGATCTGGATCTGAACCAAAAAAAAAAAGAAAAAGAGGATACATCCCCCAGCCACCAGGAAACATCCACCTCACGCCTCTCACCGCACATAGAAACGTCTCGTTGAATTGAGGAAGACATGGTTCCTGCAGGCAGTCGGCGGCTGAAGATCAGGCCGCCAAGGAAGCTCAGCGCCCCACACGAGAATGGCACCAAACCATCGCTTGATTATGCCAGTCTGTGGACCACAATCGCCAATGCTATTGAGCAAATCCAGAACAAAAACGTGCTGAGTCTCCTGTACGAGCAGCTCTACCGCATTGTCTACACGTTGGTGCTCCAAAAATTCGGCGCGCGGTTATACGACGATGTCACCGCCATAATCGCATCGCACCTCCAGAAACGGCGTCTTCACGTGCTCCAGATCTTGGACTCATCTGTGGCCGACGCCAACGAGGCGTTTCTCAAGGCCGTGTGTGAGCAGTGGGCCGAGCACTTGCAGCTGATGAAGTTTATCAGCGACGTGCTCATGTACCTCAACCGCGTCTATGTCAAGGAGTGCAAGCGGCTTCTCATTTACGACTTGGGTATCTCGTTGTTCGAGACACACTTTCTCCGGTACAACAACATGGACTTGGCACGCCGCTTGGTGCACGTACTCAACGACGAGATCGCTCGCCTGCGGCAACAGGCGCTTTCGACTCGGCTGTATGTCATGACAATGATGGCCATGTTGGAGACAGTATCGCAGGACCGTGGCAATGGTGGTAGCATCAGCAGTACTAGTGTTGTGGAAATTGCCACCCCTACTGACCTTTACCGCGACGAATTCGAAAAGGAGTTGCTTCTGCGGTCAGAAGCATACTTCTCCACGACCGCCGACGACGCGCTAACTACACTTCTGGGCACACGGTACTTGCACGAGGTGCATCGTGTCATCACCGATGAGGAGGCCCGCTTGCAGGCGTTGGCCAGCGCAGGCACGGGCACGCTTCTCCGGACCGAGACTATTCCTAAGATCGTGCAGCTCATGAACAATGTCTTGATCAAGGGCCGGTTGGAGCACGTGATGCTCTATCCGGTCGAAATGCAGGGCTTGCTGTTCTGGCTCGAGCCAGTCTTCATGCGGGCTGTGTCCAGGTTGGGCGTGGAGCCCGCGAGCCACGACGCTCGCAACCACACGCCCGAATTACGCATGCTCTACGAGCTAGAAGGCCGGATCGACCCAGAGCGCAAGCGCTTGAAGGTCCGTTTGCGTGATCTCATTGTGACGCAAGGCTTGCTGCTTCCGGAGGCTATTCTCCGCTTCTTGCAGCAGCAGGCAGCGCTCTCGGCAGCGGCGGGCACGAAAAAACCGCCAGTGACATACGGGCTGACACAGTTTGTGCTTGCGTGGATCGACACCGTCTTGCACTACCAGCAACTCTTGGGAGAGCTTGTGCAGGCCGCGTTTGCGGGCGACGCCACGGTCGAGTTCACGGTGTTTGCTTCCGTGAAGCAGTTCCTCAACCAGCCGCTGAGCCGGCTCCAGAGGAAGACAGAGCTGCCGCTTTTGAATGCGGCGGAGCTTCTATCTGTGTACATCGACCACTACATCAAGCAGTTCTCAAAGCCGGCCACTTCGAAGAAGTTGGCCACGGACGACAGCGTCCACATAGACGAGACGGAGCAGTTCTTTAAAAGTGTCATCACGTTCTTGAAGTTGGTCGAGGACAAGTATGCATTCGAGGCCCACTATGCCGCCCACTTCGCCAAGCGGTTCCTCAATGCCAGGGGCTCGCCACAGGCCGCCCTTGGAGCTTCAGGAGGCGACATCGAGGAGCTCGTGTTGGCAAAGCTATGGGAGGAGGTGTTTATGGGCAGCCATTACCTTGAGCGGATTGTCAAGATGCGCAAGGATGTCATGCTGCTGGCAGAATTGACGCACGAGTGGCGCAAGCATGTCACCGACAATGCGCTTCGTGTAGCCGAGCTCGAACTCAAAGTATGCAATCTCTCCGAGTGGCCGAAGTCCATGACTAAGGATTACGAGGAGTTTGCCACAACCGAGGGCGACGGTGGCATCACCTGGCCATCTCAGCTCCGCGAAACAATCAAGACATTTGAGGAGTTTTGGCTCACGGGCAAGCGAAACGACAACAAGAAGTTGTTCTGGTATCCGAAATTTGGCCAGATGGACCTTCGTATCTCCTACCCGTCGCGTACCTATGACATCAGCTTGTCGACGTATGGTGGCGTGATCATGATGCTTTTTGCCCCTCAGTCCACCGATTCGAATGGCGACTTGGTGCTGCCGTTCGATGAGTGCAGGGAGTTGACGTACGAAGAAATCGGAGAGCTCACCAGGATTCCTGAGTTTGACCTCAAACGGCAGTTGCGCTCGATTGCCGTGGCACCGCGCCTGAGGCTTTTGATCAAAACACCCATGCTGAAGGACATCAATACCAGCGACCGTTTTAGGTTGAACAGCAAGTTCAAGCTGCCATCAAACAAAGTGAAGGTGCTCACGGTAAAGTCCGACGCTCCTAAAGTGCACGAGACCAAGGCAGACGAAGCAGAAGAGGTACAGGCGGGAATTGACGAGGGCAGAAAGCACATTATCAACGCTGCTGTAGTCAGAACGATGAAGTCGCGGCAAACGATAAGACACAACGAGTTGATCGAGGAGATCATCAAACAACTCCAGAACAGGTTCCTCCCCTCGATTGTCCACATTAAGCAGCAAGTCGAGGATTTGATGGAGAAGGAGTATTTGCGAAGAGACGCAGACTCGCCTAATGTATACCACTACATTGCCTGAGCAACATGTCACAGAGATACCCGGGAATAGAATACTGAAACAGCGCCGAATTCACGTGCACATGGTTCGCAGGAGACGTCTGGTGACTGAATCTGCGTGCTATGGGTCGAGAAGCCTCTGTTCCATGAGCAATGGTTGCTTGGATCTTCGTAGTGTGGCGACGCCCAAAATCAGCTAGCATGAGAGCTTGATACAGATAACACACACAAAAAAAACACTGCAATCGCATTTAAACTGACGGTCAGGTCTACTTGTTTCTATAAAAACGTTGTTTACTATTTTTTTTTTTGATCTGTCCCGCAGTCAATTGGCTAACCATACATGGTGAGTTGTAATATACGGGGCTTTGCAGCGCTAGTAAGTATCCTCAACGATAGGCTTAGCACTATCTTTTGCATAGTCAAGGTGGCGAGGGGGTGAGGTGTGAAATTCTCATGCTGACGGCAGCGTAAAGTAGACCGCAACATGTTAAGGATACGGAACGAAAACCCAGAGAATCACACCCACCAACAAGAAAAAGAAGAGATTGGAAAGCAGTCCTATTTAGAAGCAGCCATGTACGTCCAGCATATAGAAATATGCGAAAGATAAGTCAGTGCTGTATGGTAGTGAATCATGTTTCTCAGCAAGAACACGAGAAAAAGATATCTGTCAGTATACACCCCCTCCCGAAAGTCTCGAAAGTCAACCCAATAATGAAAGAAAATACACGGAGTTGTTAATATGAGTCCAGACCAGCGCTCGCAATGCCTGGGTGTGTGTAGAAGCTAGACGTGTTTGCAAATTGGTCGCGACGCGAACATCAGTAAACGCGGGTATGGAGGGATTATTTTTAGTATGCGTTGGGGAGGGGGAGGGTGATAAGAGGGTAAGGGCGGGTTTAACCACATCACGCGTTTGAATCACCATGGTGTGGTTTGAAAAGAAAAGAACAAAAGCAAAGGAAAAAAAAAAGTCTTTGAAGTTTCTTAAGACGCGGTAGTGCCTAGACACTAAGTTGAAAATAAGCAGGCTTTCAGGCAGACCGGTAGAGGCATCGACCGAAAGTTCGAGCCCACTATATGTCCGCACAATCTGCAATCTGTGTTTCGCATTTTGCTATTCCGGGGCCTGAGCAAAATCCGTAACCCGTGCAGCTACGATCATGCGCATGTTTTCAGACACCCGTGCATCCCGTGAGACTGCCTGACCTGGATGCAAATACGTCCTGGGTGCCGTTATAGCGTTTTCTCCGAAGCATCGAGCCAAGTGGAAGCCGACGAATTGATTTAGGAACCCGGGCTATCTTTTTTGGGCGTTATTTTCGCGATTTGTGTTTGTAGCTCAAATGACTCGTTCGAAAGTTCCTAAAGAGTTTCTATCTATTGACAGCGGCTATCGGGCAACCATCAACAAAACCCACTCTAGTGAAACCATCACAAACTTTGAATGGTCACACAAGAGCCAGGATCTTTCTAATATGGCTGTGATATCTGTTCCTTTTAGAGCAAAACATAGGCTTTGCGGAGACTGGGCGTTAAATCCTGAGGGGAGGCGGGGCAATAAGCTTCTGGTCAAGAAATTCCACCGTTTGCCAATTTGGGGGAAGGGGTGCAGCCAAATACATACCTGCTTAAATAACCATAGCCACTTTGGACTCGGGTTGATAGGCAGCATCAGCAAAGCAGCCAGGATCACTTCAAAGTAAAATGGCCATAGATTCTAGCCATCGGTATCCGAGGGATTCGTGGATTATACACAACATTAAACCGAGGCTTAATTTTAGGCATGCTCTAGGCCTACTGATCACACCAGGAGAAGGAATCAAAAAAAAAAAAAACATTTGCGAGCGCGGGCTCCGCCCATAGAATGTACCTCGTGCATAGAAGATGACGCGAACCAACATTTGTTCAGGCATGAGGAACCAAAACCGCGAAGGACATCGAGACTGTGGCAAGGTGGTCCAGATTTCGACATCTGTACATATGCTATATCCCCTACCGCCCACTTTCAAAAAAGAAAAATGATAGTCTAGAACACAAAAGAGAAAACCATGGGAAAGGAAAACGAATCAAAATTTAAAAAAAGAAATCAAAAGGAAAAGCACCTTTTTTTTTTTAGCATGAACGCGGGTACCTGAATCCGGGTCCTTGTGAATTCTGCAGACCCGCAAACATAATAGGATGAAGCGTGCTTGTCCTGTCTGCGTGCTCTTCGTTATGTGCTGGCGGGAAACCCGGCTTGTTCCGTCTCCCTCGCGTACACACATACGACGCGGGGCCTGCGTTCTATTTTTGATTATTTTTTTTGGTCCTTTTTTGAGTTTTTCTTTTTTGACCATTTTTTTTTTTTAACTTTTTTGGACTTGGTTTCCTCCCCGTTTTGGATTTTGTGTTTCTGTGCCTTGTTTTATCCTTTATCCTTGCTCCAGTTTCTTTCGTAAGGAAAAATTCAACAACAACTTCACAACTGAACACACCACCAGGCCAATTCCGCTCGCCTACACATCAAACATCGCAACTTTTACTGACATTCTCTTTTTCACACACCAGTTGCGCTCACGGCCAGACCCCTCCCTGGTGACTCGCTTATTTTTTGACATTTTTTCTTGTCTTGTTTGCAACATAGCTGCTGCTGTGTATTTCTTTTGATTAGTTCTCGCAAACAGTCCATTCAGCACACAGCCAACACTCTCATCTCTGTTTAGTTTCTTCTAACCACAACCTGTCCACTCGCTTTACCATTCCACCACATGCACTTAAAGATGCATCACCAGAACGTCTCCTCACACTCGCTCAACGAAAACCTATATGACATTGCGCTTCTGAGCACGGACCTGCGCGTGATGCCACGGAACCGCTACTTGCCTCGTCGTGTAGGCCTGTTGTCGTGTCTCGATCCACTGGTTGACCTGAAACGGACCAGTGACTTTCTTACCAATCGAGTTGGGCAGCCCATGGCTCCGCTGGCCGGGTCAAAGGGTAAGTCTGCGGCAAGTGTACTTGAAGCACGGATCGAAACTCGCTACCCAAAGGGCCGCCCTAACTCTAATTGCTCAGTGTCTTCGGGCGACGCAAGTAAGGACTCGGACGACGACGCACTGGTGGCGCTGACTCCGTTCGACGCCACCGACTCCCGTCTCAGCTCAATGACAAACTACTCGACGTACTCCACATCGAAGCAAGGTGATTCCGCGGTCTGCGACGCAGAACTAGCAAAACAGCCCGCTACCCGTATCCCAGAGCGTGTCATATCTACTGTTGGAATCGACGAGTCTGTTTTTGAGCAATGCAGTGTAGAGAAAATCGAGTTATCACTATCTACAGTGGCTCTTCCTAAACTGACTGGCACGCTTATGGAGGAATCTCAAGAGTCTGTGTCCCAAATTCCACCTCCTTCAGCGCTGAAACACTCTGCGGTATCCACATCTGCCATTTCAGAAGCACAGAGCCAGCCGGTGGTATTCCAGCTGTCACCGTCATTAGTCAGACAAAACTCCGTCAGTTCTTCGTTCTTGCTGTCTCGTGGTAAGACCCGGTACTACAATCCTAAAGAGACAAAAGAACGGAAAGAGCTACGCAAAAAACTTTACGAAGAAAATGATGATGATGATGAACTTCTTACAAACGATCTAGACTTGGTTTTCAATGTACCTGTGATCAAAAGTCATGGTGAGATTTATCGTTCGCAACGCACGGAGTCTGCATCAAATATTCTTCTTTCACGTGAAGATATCGTCACGGGAGACGACAAAAAGTATCCGTCTAAGCTGGGAGAGACCATGAAACCATGCCCACTCCCAGGAAAGCTCTCCCGATCCAATTTGAGTCTTGATAGGATACCAACCGTGATTCCCGAGTTGCGTCCATTAGATTTGAATGATAGCATCGCGGAATCCGACGAAAGTGCACATATGTCATTTGTCAGTGGTGAAAACGATAGTGCTATATGTCACAACATTTCGGAGTTTTACAACGAACGCTCCTTATCATACTCAACAGTCGCCAAAGCTTGGCGACAACAACAATTGGCGGACAAGCTACCGAATTATGTAAAAGCACAGAGCTCTGTCGAGGACATCAATTTGATATCTCCAGAAAAACTTGAGATAGTCGATCAATCGCGCCCAATCAATCTTCCTCCCAAGAAGCCTACGGACAAAACTAGGCATAATAGAGAGCTTCATAAGGTCATTACTGATTTTGAAGCCAATACTAAGAATTTCAACGCAATGCGCAAAAATCTTGGGCTGCTAGCTGTTTCCAATAAACAAAGCTGGTTCAAATTGATGATTTCAAGTGAAGAAAAAGATTTCGACAGGAAGCTAAATTACGACCGTGAAAAGTTACGCAAGTTAAATTGGGAAAGTCTCATTTCTAGTAGACTAAGATTTTCCTACTTTAAAAAAGTTCTCTCGCTAGGTTGTGAAAAGGGCTTTGTCGATTCTGTGGATTCAATGATGGCACGTCTGGAACACAAAGTTAAGAATCTCTCGCCGCAAATGAGAGCAGCAAAAGAGGCAGAATTCGATATTACAATTGAACAAGTCATGCAGAGGCCTTTATTCCAAAATTTTTTGGTTCACCTTGATGCAACAGATAGCACAAACTTTGATCAGAATGAATTTCGCACCAATTATAGACGTTTGCTTTATTTGAAGACCTTTTCAGACGGCGGCCTTCATAAACACCATCAGATCTTTGTTATCCCAACATTCCTAATTCTTTTTCAAAACTCTGAGTCATTTATGGAAATATGCAAACTTATAGAGTTGTTTGATGATGTTGTGTTCAACGAAGAAATTTTCTCATCTCTCAACATGAAGCTTTCCTGCTGGAGTAACATCTCCAAGTTACTGCTGTCAGGCCCAGTCTATAAGATATTGAAGAAGTTTTCCAGCTTGCAAGAGTTTGAGCATCTCACCTCGACTTCCCTCTTCGAGATTATGATTCAGCTAAATGACAGTCTTCCATTAAGCTTGAGTGCACCCTCTACACCAATCGTTGCGCAAAGCCAATTTGAGACACTTGCCAAGAACTCAATGGATTCTGAAGAACGATCAAGAGAAGCGTCCGTCAACTCTTTGGACAATCTTGTGGACGAGATAAGCGAGTCTGTCTATTCGTCTTCATCGTCGTTGAGCTTGATTGGCATCTTTCTACAATTGCTTGTGATTTACTCGCTGTCTAAAAGTAAGAAGCAGAAGATTGTAAATTTGTTTCAAAGTTTTTTCCTTACTGTTTTCCAGTACTACCATATTAACTGGAACAGTTGTGGCGATCTCGTAAAGTACAACAAATCCATCAAACTCAACAATTCTAGTGACCAGTTGATGAATCTTGAAGCATTCCTCACGAAATGGAAGGATATATTCAAGAAACTATGAGTCTACGAGAACTTCATGCGAAATGATTATAAACGTGTGATGCAATTTACATATCCATATCTAAATCAATAGCGTCGGGATTTTCAGAAACCCGTGGTTCTGTTGTAGCTGGTGCAGAGTTTGTCTCACCGATAATAAAACCCATGGGGTTGATTTCAGCCTTGATATCAGACACATCCTTAAACTCTTCCGCGAGTTGTCTGCGTGTCGATAGCATGTCTTTGTAGGATCTTTCAGTACCCCTGCGAACTTCCCATTCTTCCCATTTAGTCCATATCGTTTTTGTGACGTGACTTTCTGGATGAGCTAGGCCCGCCAAGTATTTGAAAATGGCTCTCGTTCGGTGTATTTCACCGTGGGAATCTTCGAATTCGATAAAGTCTAACCCGAGTTCGATGGTACACGGTAGGGTGATATGGGTGTCTTGTAAGGCGTCGGATATAAGACTCCGATACAATTCCGAGTCACGCAAACTTTTGCGGACGGTGTCAGAGGCCTCTTTGTACAATGCGAAAATATCATCTGCGATTTTGTTGCGATTTTGTTTAGTGTATCGAGGATTGGAAAATGACCTGGAAAGGTAGCGGATTGCCTGGCGCATGATTGAAACTGCGCGGACCAAGTTACCCTGCAGCTGCTCGAAAGAGTAGTATTTCTTAAAGATCTCGAATGCATGAAACCCAGGGATTTCCGAGGACACGCACCTATCAAAGGTATCACGCACCACATCATTGTTGTGGGCATGATTGGAGATTACGTCGAGGTAGACCTTCCAGATTTGGAACTGGGCCTGTGGGGACCTGAAGTTTTGAATGCCTTTCTCATAAATCGCGTAGCATTTGCCGATGCCTTGGTGTTTGGCAATGAACTCCGCGTACTCCAAGAGCAAGCGAAGGCTGATAATCTGGCGCTTCATGAGCTGGGTGTAGGCGTCACTTAGTTTTTTGTACACGTGCAGATTATCGAGCGAGTCATCGACCATGGACTTGAGTAAGTCGATGTAGAAGCACCAGAGCAGCGCACAATCGGCAATTTGGTCATGCACGGACACGCGGGAATTAGTCTGAGGCGGATTGGGTTTGTTGAGCTCGGGAACGGCATCTCCTGAGCCGTAAAGCACGAGTTCTATGTGTTTCAAGGCGTCCTCATCGGAAACGGAGAGGATCATTTCTGTCCACGCTATGTAGACCTGGGCAAGCTCGGCGACAGAACGAAACTGGGACTTGACAGCGTGCGAGAATACGACGTTTGCCGTCGAAAAGTCGTGCTGCGAGACGTAGATGTCGGCGTACTGAGACCAGACATCGGCCATGGTGTGTCCGTTTCGAGACGTGGCGCGGAGAGGGTTGATGCGGCGGATGGCCGCCACGTATGTGCTGATGACGTCGTGCGGGCTGACCAAGGCCCGAAAGATGGTAGCGCGATCGAGCCAGTAGTCGATGTTGTGCGGGTGCGTGGCAATCAAGACATCGTTGACAAGCACATGCAGCTGGTGGAGGAGCCGCGCATACGCCTTGGCCTCAACGTGGAGCTGCGCAAGCGTGGTAGCATCGGTATCGGCGTCGGTGTCGGTCTTGGCCTTAGTCTTTGCTTTGACGCCGTCCAGATAGAGCTCTTCTAAGCGCCGCTCCTCCCAATCTGCTGCAGCATCAAACGCATCGGCTGCAGCCGCTGGGGAGCGTGCTGCTCGAAGCGCCGCCACGTGGTAGTGTCGGGTCTGGTCGGGGTCGCGGCGGGCCGCGTGGTAGCGGGCCACACCAAGCATGAGCCGCGATGCGAGTGACGGGCAGTCTGCAGCAGCAGCGACCGCAGCCTGTGCAACAAACTCAGCGCCACAGAACTGCGTGTCGCGCAGCATGAGCGCAAGGAAGTCGAGCACAAACTCGGCATGGCGGCGGATGCGGATGCCGTGCGGGCGCGGCTCGCGCGCCTGGAAGTCACGGAACAATACAAGTGCACGCATGAGTTCGCCGTGGATGGCCACATTCAAGACACACTGCTCGGCCAGCATCAAAGGCGGTGCGGCGTTGGAGCCACTTGTGCGGCACGCGAGCGCGTAGTAGCGTGCGTAGATGGCAGCTGCAGGGCGCCCGCCGGTGGCGGCTGCGAGCAGCAAATGCATTTTCCAGACCTCGTTATGGTGGGACGGGTCGAGGTGGAAGAGGGCCATGTCCAACGCGTGGCGGCGGCGTGAGGCGGGAGCATGGTGGTGCGCGAGAAGCGCGAGGTATTGGTGCCAGTATGCGGGTGTCTGTGGGAGCAGTGCCAATGCACGCTCGTACAACCGCATGCGAGCGGTGGGGTGGGAAGTGGGCGGCAACTGGAGATATGCGTTCCAGAGTAGGGAGGAGTGGGGCAACGCGCTGACCGCACGGTCCAAAATAAATGTGGCCTTTGCGGGGTCAGCCGCGTATGCCTCAGCGTATTCGAGCCACGACGCCTCATTGTGGGGGTTCTGGAGCAAGCGTTGCTCGTATGAAATCTGGTCGGGGGACACTAGGGTATCTAGCAGCATGGTGGGGAAGAAAGAAAACACAGAATGGGGAAACCACGAGATAAAAAGCGGTATTAAACGCAAACAAAGACGAGATAAAAAGCGGTATTAAACGCAAACAAAGACGGAATTGGAAACGGGCCTTTGGTGATTTGGTTTGGTTTGGTTTGGTTTGGTGCTGGCACACGGACCCAAACAACCAAAGAAGAAAGTGAGGTACGTCAAAGTAAAGATGACGCGGGTCTATTGATGATGAATGATGTCGATGCGCGCGCAGAGCCGGCATGGTGCCGCACTGGTCTAGGGTGACAAATCTCGGAACGCCACGGAAATCCACGTGCAAGATATGAAAAGATGCCAAAATAAAATAAAAAAATGAAAAAAAAAGCAGGAGAAAATCTAAAACAGTATGGTAAGAAATAAATACGTTGAGGCGGGTCGTATTGGCGGCTCCAGGTGTGTGTGGTCGGCCCTTGGGCTAGAAAAGGTAAAGAAGTGCGAGAAAGATGGCCCCGAATACAATGTGCGGGCCATAATTATAGAGAGGGTGCGGCGCGGTATGTTTAGCATGTCGTTCTTTGGAGGTTTCAACACCATCTCCAATATTATACCCGCGCCTGCTTACGTAGTGCTCGGGCCATCTTTGAGTCATACTTGGCCCATAGTTTTAAAATTATTGATTCTCTGCAGGGAATTTTTCTTTTTCTTTTTCTTTTTCTTTTTGTTTTTTGTTTTTTGTTTTTTGTTTTTTGTTTTAAGTCCTCTTTCAACTTTTTAGTTTGGCTTGGGCTGTTCCAGCCCGTAATGACTCAGGTAACATTTGCGTGTCTAGTCGCAGAATGTGTGGGGAATAACGAGAAACAAACGGGCAGGGGGAAGGTGAAGGAGGGTAAAATAATAACAATAACAATAATAATAATAATAATAATAATAATAATAATAATAATAATAATAATAATAATAATAATAATCAGGGCACAAACAAGTAGGCAGAACGGACGCCGCGCCGCCGCAGCGTTGACCCTGACATGCGCCGGCATTGGGACTGGTCGCGGTTACTCGGGATCGACGGCGCCTAGTGCCCGGGCCCTCGTTCCGACCACCGTCAGGCCACCAAACAGGAAACCCGCCATGAAACAATAAAACAAAAAAAAAACAAAAAACAAAAAACAATCAAAATCAAACTGAACCAGACCAGCCATCAAAATAAAAGAATCTCTTAAAACAACACGCACAACAGGCACCGCCAGGACTCGCGCCCCGCGCCCGCCAGATCCATCTTCCCCTAACTTCTCTAAATGCCTTCTGCGCAGGGGCCGCGCCCACGTCACACTAGGCACCGTGCGGTCGGCCCTGCTTCCGGGGCCTCTCTTTCTCACAAACCTCCCGCCTCCTCACCATCAGGAACACCCTTCCGCAACAACGACCTCCCTCCCCCCCCATTTCTCCTCCCCATCTTTTGAGCTGCAGCAGAGCCGCTGCACAAAAATCTCCCTCTTTCTTCCCACACAAACAAACAAACAAACAAACACACACTCACTCACTCACTAACTCACTCACTCACTCACTCACTCACTCACTCACTCACTCACTCACTCACTCACATATACATCCTTGCTCTTGTCTGCCTCCATCCTTCTGCCGCCTGCCGCTGCTTTCTGTGTGTTTGTGCACGCCCCGATCCTCGCCGCTCCTGTCGCAGCCATGGTGAGCTTCTACCAGACATTGTTCTCACAGACACCTCCCCGCCCGCCGTGCGCGGGCGGGTCCCACGACTCCGTCAGTGCTGCCGCCTCCGATGTAGATTCCGCCTGGCGCGTGCTGCCGCCACAGGCCCCACAGCGCTCCAAGCACGGCGCCCGTGGACGCTCGCTTCTGATGCCCCGCTTCCTCGTCCGCGACCACGCACCAAACACGGGCGAGCCGCTTTCCCACGGCCCTGCCCCGCATCTGCCATCTCTGCCATCTCTGCCGCCGCCCGCCGCTCGCCTACTGCTGCTGCTGCAGCTGCTGCCACCGCCCCTGCCAGGAGCCAAGAAACCGCGGGCCCAGGCGTTTCCGCTCGCAAGCTTGCATAAGTTGCGGGCCATCTTCAGGCTCTCCGTGCCTGGAGACTCCAGGCCGGCGCTGGCCGCCGCGCCCGGCCTGCGGCTGCCGCCGCTGCTGGCGCCAGAGCCGTTTCCCGCCATCGCTGTGGTCCCGGCCGGCCACCCTGATCCCGAGCCGCAGGCCCACTCCCTATTGAGCTGCTCCAAAGCCAAACCTGCATGCCCTGGAGCGGTGCCTCTGCCTCTGCCTCTGCCTCTGCCTCTGCATCTGCCTCTGCATCTGCCTCTGAATCTGCATCTGCCTCTGCATCTGCCTCTGCCTCTGCCGCTGCCTCTGCCGCTGCCTCTGTACCACGACGAGAACCACGATATCTCGCAGTACCCGAGTGTGGGCTCGGCTCCTTCGCACGCGTCGCTGCCCCACTTGGTGCCGGGGTATTTAGGGCAGCCCAAGCGGGGTCACTGCAGCGCCGACAACAAGCCGTACGCTCTGCTCGAACGGACTCATCTCCAAAGATACCCGGGAAACGAGCCTGCCCTCAACTACACGGACACGTCCACACTGGTCCTGCGCCATGACTGGGATCCCCCTGCGCTGCCGGCAACGCCTCTTCGCAAGACGCTCCGTCGCGTGGCGCTGGCGCCCTTAATGCGCCTCCTCGCCGAGAAGCCGGCAGTCCCTGAGCCGGCGAAACCATTTGATATCAATGACCACATCGGCGAGCTCGACATCGCCAAAGGCCGGCCCCGCACAGCCACGCAGGGCCGCACGTATCTGCACCTGGCTACCAAAATTATGGACGTGCAGGTGGGGCCAGGCTGTTTCGACAAAATTCGCTTGTTGGGCAAGGGCGATGTCGGCAAAGTCTTCTTGGTGCGTGAGAAATCATCGTCACGGCTCTACGCCATGAAAGTGCTCAACAAGAAAGAGATGATCGAGCGCGACAAAATTAAGCGCGTATTAGCAGAGCAGGAGATCCTTGCTAGAAGCAACCACCCCTTCATCGTCACCCTCTACCATTCCTTCCAGCTGGAAGACTCGTTGTACCTCTGTATGGAGTATTGCATGGGCGGCGAGTTCTTCCGAGCACTCCAGACGCGTGAGACAAAGACCATCTGCGAGAATGATGCCCGTTTCTACGCCGCAGAGGTCACCGCCGCACTCGAGTACTTACATATGCTGGGCTTTATCTATCGCGACTTGAAGCCCGAGAACATCTTGCTCCACCAACTGGGACACATTATGTTGAGCGACTTCGACTTGTCCAAACAGTCGAAGTCGCTCAAGCAGCCGACCATCCAGTTCTCAAAGACGCACGCGTCAAACCCTACCATCGACACCAAGGCTTGCATAGATGGTTTTCGAACAAACTCTTTCGTGGGAACTGAAGAGTACATTGCCCCGGAAGTGATCCGCGGCAAGGGCCACACCAGCGCGGTCGATTGGTGGACCCTAGGAGTTTTCATCTACGAAATGCTCTATGGGACTACGCCGTTCAAGGGAAGAGATCGAAAGGCCACCTTCACCAATGTTCTTAAACGCGACGTGCGTTTTCCGGACTCGAGACTGGTGTCTTCCCCTTGCAAGAACCTTATAAAAAAGCTCCTCGTCAAGGATGAAACAAAACGCTTAGGATCCAAGATGGGAGCCTCTGACATCAAAACTCATATTTTTTTCAAACATACTCAGTGGGCATTGCTCCGCAATCAAAAACCACCTATGATACCCGTGCTCACAAAGACAAAGTGCCACGAGCGCTCGGCCGTGCGCCCACCAAGCCAGGAAGAGCAAATCTACATCCCGAGCGCTGACACAAAAGATGATCCGTTTGCTCTGTTTAGCTCTGTCACCTTGCGCCATGATGATGGAGATCTCGACGACACTCTTCTTGTGGAGCCTGACACCTCGCTATACCTGAGTGTGGCCTACACAATGACGAACCGCACCGAAAGTATGCTGAAGCGGTCCCGGGGATTTCTCCGAAGATAATACGTGTTAAAAATATAAGTCTTTGGTAGTGACAGCAAACACTCAAGAGTTGCGAAGATGCCTTTCGACCCACGATGCCGTTGTGAGGGCCCACAAATACTCGTTATCTCATAGAACAATAAATGATATAGGTTATTGGATGGAAAGACCCACCAGCACAGAAGACTTAGGGTTGTAAAGCGTCGCTTTTCTTACAAATGGTCGCAACCGAAATAACGAAAAAAAAATTCAATCATTACACATATACACAAAATTCTATTTGAAAGGGCGTCTAGCAAGAGACAAAGTCAATGACTTCAAGATGGACAGGGCTACATTGGGCAGCAACATTCTGGTCGTACAAGTTGTAGAAGTCACCGGAGAGACACTGGTAGAAAACATCGCTGTCCCCAAGAGCCAAGTATCCGTCGGAAGTAACAGACCATCCAGCAGCATAGATGGCGCCAGCTTGAGGTGGAGGTCCATCAAATTGGAATTGTCTGTTTGCAACAATAGACCCAATTCTGCCCTTGGAGTCCTTCAACTCACCATTCATCAAGACCATGGTCAATGAGTTCTCACTGCTACAAGAAACAGGGAAGTCGCCAGTGTATACTTCATCCACAGAAGTAGAATCGGTGGCCTGCACCTGGCCATCGGAGATTTGGGACACAACGTCGGCAGTAGGAGTCGTAGTGGTGGTGGTCTGCTGCTGAATCTGGCCGTCACTGATTTGGTTCACGACAGAGGCGGTTTTGATCGAGGAGGTGGATGTCGATGTCGAGGCGGTGGTCGTAGTGTGTTGCTGGATCTGGCCATCGCTAATTTGTTGTACAACGGTAGCGGTGGTCATCTTCAAAGTCGAAGATGACGAGTACGTGCTGTACATGGTGGTTTGGTGCTGGATCTGGCCGTCGCTGATCTGCTGGATCAACACCGCAGTGGTAGTGGAGGTGGGCAACGGCGTCGATAAAGTTTCGGAGGTCTGGTTCTGGATCTGACCGTCGTCGATCTGGTTGACGACGTCTCTCTTGGCGACGGCCGTGGTCGAGGCAGAGGAGTATGCAGCAGAACCGGAGGTGATGGAAACAACTTGGATTCCAAACGAGTGTGTGTGGTTAGTTGATGCACCAGAGTATGTGGCCAGTGGCGTCAAAGTAGTCCAAGGCTCCGATGGCACGTAGGCGGCCTGGGCAAGTGCAAGGGCACTCAAGATGGCTAGGGAGAATTGCATTGTGGAGGGATTTATAGTGATGTAAGGAGGTTTGCAGATGTTTATGACTGGATGGGTTTGTGGAGATTCGGATGGCAGAGCTGGAAAGCTGGAATGGCACAGTAGGAATACTCGGATAGTAAAAAGATGTGAAAAGAAATGCTGATGCTTGAAAGGTAAGAAGCGGGGGATCTCCCAGGGTATTTATAATATTTGCCATTGTAGTCATCACCGCAGTGGGTCATCCAGATCAACGCCCCTTGCATGACACCCATAGTGCTTGCATGGACACGGCCAATGATCCATGCTAGTCATTTGACTAGAAGAGTAATAGATAACAGGCTGCTGGCTGCGGGCTGTCGGCGCAGACGCGGCCTCAAGTGCGACATGCGCCTATGTGCGGCGGCACCTGCGCCCGCGTGGGGTCTTTCCGAGGGCTTCTAATTATAGCACCGCAATAAATAGTTGGCTGGCATGCGCACCCTCTACTGGGTTTAATTGGTTACCTGCATGACCATGTCATGATCCCTGATCCTACTGTTCCGCTTGATTCGCTCGAATAGACGTAAGGTGACGTGATGGGGTCATCATACTGAATTTAGTGTTTTCCATTCAGCCGCCGTATCGACCAGAAAAACAAATAAATATCCGACTGGTAGTATGACTATGCCACATGAGATATATGAAAGCCTTTTACTAAGCGGCGGTATTCCGAATTTCCCAGGCTGTGCTTGCTGGGGCTACAGTGGGGGGTGGGGGCTCAGACCCCAAGGCCTGATACTGCCCATGGCCCGGCCATGTCTTGAGGCTATAATGCTCAGGGGCTTTTTAACTTTGTTTGTATGTATGTTTTCTTGGTTTAGTTTTTGGTTTGTGCGTGCTCCATAAAAGGTTCCTGTTTTCCCCCGTTTGATGCCCTGTGTGCTCTTACCCAAGGTCAGTTGGAAAGATGGTTATACCTAGATTTTGTTTACCAGATAGCCCGGGTTGCCTTGTAATTTTTATGAGATCTCCCAAGGTTAGTGCGAACGCAGTTGCCTGCTAGCAAGGCGGTGGTGCTGACACTAGTTGCGCATGTGCGCGTGGGGCGCAGGACCAGCAATAATAGACTATGTACTTACGCAACATTGGACTTGAAGAAAAAAGGGATTAGGCCGTTGCTTTCGAGTTCCATATTTTTTTTTTTTATTTTCGGAGCGTCCACTTGTACATGTAGATTTTGCAGTTCCGTATTATTCCATTCTTTTTTTTTTCATCTCTACTTTTTTCATCTCTACTTTTTTCATCCTTTTTTCCCCTTGAATGTTCTATCTCCAACTCGGCAGTCGTGGCCCCGGCAACCCTACGTCCGTAGGACAGTGGCGGGATTTCCGGGTTCAGGAAGAAAATTCTCCTCATATTTAGGAGCACTTCCCCCCCCTCCCTCCGCCTCTGGTTGCTCCGTTACCTGAGTTGTGTGCATAGTTTTACACCCTTGCAGCAGTGACTCCTTCCGCACACAGTCCGTGATAAGCCTTGCTTGAGATGGGGTTATCCGGAATCAACCAAGACAAAAAAAGAATGGCGGTAGGAGAACAGCAAAAAGCAAACGACATGGAGAAAATGTCCAAAAGAGACAGGTGAACAAGCGAGTGAAACGAAACGCGCGGTCGGGGAATAAAAATACATCAACGAATAAACTAGAGAAAACAGAAACAGAAAGAGAAAGAGAAAGAGAACGAAAAAGAGAAAGAGATAGAGAACGAAAAAATTGTTAGCCCCATGCAATCCTGCTTGTTCTAGTTTTATTTGTACATAGGGGATATGAAACTTTCATACCCACTTGCGAAAAACAGGCTTCGAACCTCGACTTTGTCATGTCCCATACTCAAAATTTGAAACCTCGATTTGGTATAACACTAAATTGAGTAGACGTCACCCCGCCAGTCACGTGTCACTTCTGTTGCGCTTCTCTTCTTTGGCATTTAGCCATGTTCTGTATGCAGTGCTTACGCCTTATTCTCTTTTTCTTTTCTATTTTCACCAAGTTCACTCACACCAAAAAAGATACAGTATTTCCTAATGTCAGTCTCGGTCTGAAATTCGATGTTAAGTTAGAAAATCCCACAGGAGCTCCTCGCCATTTTTTAAATCGGCCAGGCCAAAAATCTCAGTGGCGGCAGTACCGCTTTTTGTTGACGGCCTACACCTGCAATAACATTTCGAACCATGTATTATACTACTTCTTGACTCATCGACCGCACAATGCTAGTCGTACCAGCATCGCAGCTTGTCTATTCCAATCGATTGTTTGTTTAGAAGATGAGTTTCTAGTGCTCTTCTTGCCTATTCTTTCTCTGTTTTTTACTCTCTGCTTGTCCTGATTGTCCTTTGGACAACATGTGCATCGATCTGCTTTAAGTTTTCAGGTTGACCAATTTCGCTAAAATAGGGTCAGTGTAGCCTCTAGATGGTGTATCTAAAAAGTGGATTCTGTTTGTCTGTCAAGTCGGCAAACTCGTGATTCGCAAGTTTCTGGAACTCCTTCACCACGTCACTGTTCATATTGGCGTCTCTTCTCTTATTGTCCAAATAGTAGTCGACCCAAAGAAACAACATCAATACAATAACAATGCTAAAGCATGCCACCATGGCCACAACTGCGCTTGTATACGATGGCGCTTGGGAATCAATGAAGGTCTGTGGCCCAATCAAGTTACCCACGCAATACCCAATCAAATAGATGGCGTTGGTCATCACCTTCTTGGTATGTCCAGCACAGTTGGAGGCGATTAACGACAAAATAAAGATGGAAGAAATTGCCAAAAGTGATGTCATGGAGTAACCAGCAAATTGCAAGTTCTCGTTGTCTGCAAAAGCAAGGAAACAAGTGGCCATCAAAACAATGCAATACGTAAGCACCGACCAAAACAATCGGCTCTGGTAGAATCTATAGCAGTAACAGATGGCCACAAGTCCACCTATTTCCACTGCTCCGAACGGCATTCCCATTAACAAACTTTTTCCTGTGGAGTAGCCCAATTTTTCATTCAACAAGATCGAGCCAAAGTTCGTCAATCCTCCGTTGGGTATGTTACTCAAAACCCCCATGAGAAATAAAATCCATGTCCGGTAGTCCAACAAGGTTTCAACGAGCTGCTCCTTCTTGAAGTGTTTGTTGCCAAAGCCTTGCTGGTTTCCTCTGATACGGTTCACCACCATCCGTTTTTCTTTTTCCGTCAAAAACCACGCGTCTGTGGGCTTACTTGGAATATGGAAGAATATGGCCACTCCCAACGCAATTGTGATTACTCCTGTAATGATGAAAATCAACTTCCAGGACGATATGCTATAGCTGTCTTGGTTTTTATAAACGTTGTAGGCAATGGCTCCGGAGCCAAGCAAAGTACCAATACCATTGCAAGCAAACCAGAGGGCCGTTCTGAAAAATACTTCTTCTTTCTTGTACCATTGAGACGTGATAATCATGAATGCTGGAGTGACCGAAGACTCAAGAGCACCCAAAATGACTCGCAAAGCCACGAAACCAGCGTAGTTGGGTACCGAGTGTAGGCAAAGGACAATACCCCAGAGAACAACGTACATGGACAACATTCTCGAGAGATTAAATCTTTGAAGCGTGTACGAGCCGATGAACTCATAGAAGAGGTACCCAAAATAAAATGCGGAGCCGGCCCACGAATATTGATCTCCCACCATGTTTAAGTCGGTCCGCAATCCAAGGATCGCTCCGTATGAAATTGTTTGCTTGTCCATAAATTGGACACAATATGTTGTGCAAATCAAAGGCAATAAATATAAGTCGATTTTCCGAAGCAACTTCTTGTCTTCCTCGGGAGTTGTTTCAAAAACTTCGTCGATGTCTGCAAACGCTGCAGCATCATCTCCATCACTGGAAATGACAACAGGCTTCTTGGTGTGGGGCGATATAAATGTGGTGATACCATTTTCTTGCGACGAAACCTCGTCAATGACAAGATTACTATCCAATTTCTTTTCTGTGTCCATACTTTTCCTCGAGGTGATTTCACGACTTAATTATACGTCTTCATCTAGTTGGTGATAACAGCCCGATATTTATAAGAAAATTCTGGCTTTTATCCCCCGGATAGACTAATACAGGATGCCAATCGCGATATCGGCACCGACCTGAAACGCTGCAAACGGTAATGATTAACGACTTATATCATCTTGTGCCGGATGAAAGCGCATTCCAGTATATAATGTCTTCCGATAGATAAAGTCAATTCCCTGAGCACACCATCCTGAAATCCGCCAAATGATAAGACCTGTCCAGAGTCTCCAGTTTTGGCCTGTTTCATACTTAATGCAAGACTGCCAGTATGTTCTAGCTACAGAAAGCATTGCTGCTTATTTTGGGTTTGGCGTGCTGCGAGAGAATACGTTCCTGCAAACGCATGTCTCTTTTACAGATGCCATTGAAATATTGCGCGCGTAAACTCACCGCGTTTGGCTTATCAATTGACTGATAAACAAGAGGACTCCAATGTAATCTTGAAGTATTGCGCAATCAGTTTATTGGATATTGCTCATCAGACCACCCACTATCTTGAAATTTGTTGTTTCTCTCTACTAAGGAAAGCCAAAGTTCTTCAAATTGTAACGGCTTGCGCTATGTTTTTTTTTTGACTTTGAGTTTGATTTCCTCATTTTTTTTCAGAATTATGACGAAAGATAATTGTGCTTTTTGTGTCGGCGAGATATGTATACTTTTTGTGATATGCATCATAAATCATGTGTTGGATGTCACCCAGAAAGCCGCTAATAACTTCGATTTAAATTATTGCTGGCCAATTATAAAGGCTTTCGTGGGTTTTTTTTAATTTCTGGCTGCACAGAAACATCGAAAGAGCAACTTAATATTGTGCTTTGAAAAGCTCAAAATTTACTTTAGCCAATTTTTCAAATTTTCTCATGTAGGGATGTTTCAATGATTTAAAATGAACACCAACAAGAACAATTCGGCATGTGACGCAATTCCCTAATTTTTCGCATATCACAAAAATTTCATCATGGTAGAGAATTTCATTCTACACTAGAAAAAATTATTGAATATTTTCAAGCACATCTTTGTTCAACCAGAATAAAGATCCGGTATTTGGCACCATCCAAGATCTGGAGCTTGATTGTGACTGCAAATAAAATGGATTATCAATAATACCTGTCGTCTCGTATTCAAAACAACTATTTGGTCATTTCATAAAGAGTATGCCGAGATGATGTGAATGTTGTAGTCTCTTAGAATTTGTAAGATGCTTTCTGGTCTGCTAGCTTCCTGAAGATCAGAAATATAAAAAGTCAAGATTCCCGTTACTTATCGGTACAACATCTTCATTTGCCACAAGAGTTTGTCAATATTGGTAGTGATGTACATTGACTCAGGTGACAGTTTGAAAACATCTCCTCTACTTCACAAGTATAAAGCCCCGCAAAATGTGCTTGTTTACGCTGTCAATAATTCATTGGACCAATCCCAGAATATAAAGCCACTGTCTCGGCATGGGACAAACGATAAAATGCATCTGCTCACTCTGGCTACTAAAAGATCTCTTGCAAAGCTTAAGGTTCGGTTTGTTAATCGATGGGAGAAATGCCACCGCAATTTCACAAAAAGAAAAATCCAAGAAAAGTTATTCATTTACCTTTGCGGCAAGTTGCTTCCTCAGAATGGTGAGATTGAGATCTTACTGGAGGACGAAGAATTGGCATTGATGAAGGACAAATTTGCACCCGGATCTGCTTACTTATATTCTTCCCAACCATTCTCACCAAATCATTTCAAGCGACCGGTCAAAGTTGGTTTGAGAACAAAGTTAAGGATCACGTGTAAGTATGGGCTATTTATGATTGTGTCTCGAGTGGCAGGAAAAAAGTCACCGCAATGCCAAAGGGGAGAATCAAACGTTGTGTTTGATGAAACGTATGATTGGAAGTGGGAGCTTGGATACTTTCCAGAAATTGACATAACCCCACGATCCGTCGACAGTCAATATTCCTGTGATATTGTTTCGATAACAACCTCAAAAACAAAAGTTGTCAAATACACAAGACGGTTGCCGTACTCATCTACACTGTTGTTCTCAGAAGAAAATAGTGCACCAGTTCAATGTCCCAAGTATTTGATTTTAAGCAGTGTGGCTTGTCCTATTACCCCTTTTTATGACTCTAGGTGTTTGGTCGACGAGAATTCGAATCCTGAGGCAGTACCCACAGTCCAAATAGCTGATGGATTCATGTAAACTTTTGCAGGAGTTACACAATAAATCGAAGAAATTTGCAAAGATTTGTTTGTTTTGGAAGAGAAATATGAGACGATCAACAATTTTTTTGAAGAATATTCATGAAAAACAAAAATATTCGACGATACTGATACATCTGACAATATGGTTTCCTTGTCACCGAAACTTGATTTAAATGGTGATTATGAGTCAGTTGAGCAAGAATATAAAAAGATTCTATGCCGTATTCTGGAGTTGCTGAGATTAAGATTCATATCTAGTTCTAATGCAATGTCACTTAAATTACCTAAGTTGGAATCTCTCCCTGCGCTATCAAGAATATTCCGGTTGCTTGGGAATCAAACAAAGTCCAATGCACATTGTAGTAAGGGTGAATTCCTGGATTGGAAGACGTTACGGAGATAGATTGACAATCCAACATATCCATCACATCCGGGTTTATATGCCAAAGAATCGGTATAATTACCCATTCAATTCTCACGTGTAAATTACGAGTTCCTAGCAAATAGGCAGAAGTTATCTTCATATTTCTATGTGGTTGTGCAATAAGAAATTTCAGGTCTTCAAAGTGTTGAGATATAAAAAGAGAAAATGTTATGAACTTTATTCAAGGATGTCAAGACGAGGTTGAGGCCAACTCATGATATTAGGCGCTTTTTATCGATATGTGATCACGGCTGCGTTCAGATAGACCTCTCACAAGTTATTATTTATGAGATATCTAATATTTCAGGAAAAAATGACGACAAGCATAAAGAAATACAAATGTTTCTTCAAACTTTTGATCCTCTTTCCTTTCATTAGCTATCTGGGTAAATGCAACGTGACTTTAAATTAGACTCGACTACTGATGCCTCAAGATCTAGCTACCTAATTCACTTTCCAACATAAGAATCACTGAGTACTCATTTCAATAGTTCTTTTGCCAGAAAAAACAATTCCCAAAACACATATAAAGCAATCAAACTATTCTTTGAATAAATTTATTAATGGAGCCCAGGCAACATGAGCGCGCTCGCCCTGACTCACTGGCGAATGGCCTTGTCATGTACATCCGTGCACCATAAACATATACTGCATGTCGACCTGACCAACCAAATCAAAAGTAAAAACGAGCTTACAGAGGGAATTTTGACATTATCCTAAGATACATTTACAATGGCTGCCCATCACATAGCCAAATACGTCCGTAACGCCTCTCCAATCAAACCTCATAGCGACCCTAGATTGAAATGGACAGCGAAGTTCCTCGGAGCAGCCATGTGGTTTACGATTTTCTATAGAGTTAAGAACGACTTCATTGAAGGCGACCATTGAAGTGATTCAACTATCGAATAAGCATTCGTCAGTGATGAATAGTTTGTTGGCAGACACTTTTTTGTGTGCTATTGCTGAACTAGGCTTCGTTCCGGCCCTAGGTAGATGGCCATTGCTTTCTCTTGTATACTATATCATGAAATACAAAATATGAAAATAGGCACGTCATTGTACTTTAAGTCAAGCAGTCATACTTTTTATCCATACGCTGATCAGTCAATATTGGCAAGATAATGCCCCGTATTATACATTTTTGTCAGGCACTAAAGACTGTCTCTTTCCGCATGAGGAGGGGTGATTACTGCATCATCAAGTATCTTTTATGAATTAGCGTTCGGTGTCCTGAGCGCTGATTTCAAGAAAGTAATGTCCAAAATAGCCTGAGAAGCATATTGGCATATGAAATTGTTGCCAACAGACGATATTGTATGTCTGTGTAAGTTGAAACCCCATAACCTGATCAGTGTATGGCATAGTTTCTTCATAAATTTCTTTATAAATACTATAACATGTTTAAATTGGAAGATGCATGTATGCATTGCGTTCCATATATGATTCAAAATTCCGATTATTACAATGTTAGACCATTGTAAGTTCCAAATATCCAAAATCACGCGTCTGGCAACTGTTGAGAAATCATTGAGAGCTTAGCTATTCTATAACAATAATTAGCTTTGAGTCGTCTAGCAGAAACTACCGAAAAGTTTACGAGCCTAACTTTATAAGCAATGAGTCTTTCTTAAAATATTCAGAACACCTTAGCCGAGCTTCCATGCTTCCTGCTTTACATCATATTACCCTGTTATGAAAATTCAATTACAGGGGTGATTTATTTTGTGTTGTGCTTCTCAATCTATGCTTAAGACAGAAATCAGAAAAAAATTCAAACTGTTCAGATTATTTTCCATCGATTTGGCACTTTTTAAGCTAATAAAATATCACGTCTTTGGGTTGCCATATAAGAACAGTACGTGTGACCTAGAACTAACATGCTGATATATTTTTGTTTGATAGTCATTCACACGGACCCAGATAGAACAAAGACGATAAGAAGTGAAAACCAAAGATAATCTTGTTAATTTGGGTCGTGCAGTTTCCAGTTCTACGTAAATTTGTCATGATAGAGGATATATCTATAAAAAATTTAGCTGGTGCGTTTGGAAAATTTCAAAAAAAAATTGAATTTCAAAATTTATTTAGCCTGCTAAATTTAATTGGCCAAAGTAGTGAATAATGGCATATTATAAGTTGCAATGCTACTGTTAAAAACCGTGCAAACAGGTTTGGGAGTGCTGGCTATGATTGGGTCCTCAAAAATAATGGAAAATGTTTCCTAGTAGTCGAAGAAAAAAAAGATACGAAGAATAAGGATGAAGCGTATGTGCTTGAGAAGAAATTCTTCGAAAGAATTGATCAATAAGTGTATTATGGAACTTCAAGGTAATTTTACTTTCTGCATTGGCTATATATAATACATTTGTTCAAAATAATTTAATATTGTCCGCGCAACTGTCATGAATGACCCAGATAAACATACATACATAATGCGGATTTTGGGTTAGACTGTCTAATGTTTCTACCTACTTGTTAAAAAATCACTGGAGTGTGTTTTAGAGTTTGGTAAACTCGGCTCATATGGGCCTAACTGAAGGACCACCCTTTGCAAGGTAATTTGCTACACCACGCGTAAATCAAAAAAAAAAAGGTTTTGAGGGACCTAAGACTAAACTCTCGACAGATGTTTGACTTAAAAACACAGATATTAATTGAGGATGTTTGTTTCAAAGACTGACTGTGCCGCCGAGTATTGATATCTATACACCCGTGCACCATTATAATATACACGTGACTCTCACGTGCTTAAGTCTTGATATACTTTCGTCATGACCCCACGTTTCGGATCATTGATTTTACACGGTCCACGCCAGCTATGTTGGACCCTGCAGTGAGACTCCGCAACGCCATAGTAGGAGGCAATTTGGCCATCACCAAGCGCTTGTTGGCACGCTTTCCCGAGCTCTGGCTTAACGTGGACCCGGCACACAATGGCTGGTGTAACCTACACTACGCGTCCTTCCACGGCCACTACTTGGTATGTTTTCATCTTGTTTCACAAATGGGGCGCAGCCACCTGTACGATACCTCGCTCTCTGATCTTGATCTTATCACATTTGACGGCTTGACCGTTTTGCACATGCCGCTTTGGCACCATCACTCACAGACACTACATTATTTGCTCCAGGAGTTCCAGGGCGCCCAGTGGCTCGACCGGCGTGGCGGCCCCGTACTCCGCACGCCACTTCACTATTGTTGTGTGTCTCGCTTCATTGATGGCGTCAAGTTACTCTTGGAATACGGTGCTGACTGGCGCATCCCCGATGCCAACGGCGACACCTGCCTCCACCTCTGCTTTGCGTACGGTAGCCTCAAGTGTATTGAGGCGCTTCTTCAATTTGTCATGGCCGACGCACTTCGACAACGCAAAGACGCGCATTCGGCTAATAATAGTCTTCTGGCTGGCTCTTCAGACCAGCTACGTGAGTACTTGGACTCCGTCGTGGAGCAGTGCGAGAACACGCTTAATCTCCGCGGACAGTGCCCAGTTAACCACGCTGCATCGTTTGAGATAGAGCACCAGTATCATACGCAAAAGCGATTGTGGATCGAGAAGACTGTAGACGACGAAGTTTCACTTCGCACGGCACCGCGCTGGGACGTGGCGCTGCTGGTGCTCGAGTTTCCTCCAGATAGAATCGTGCGGCCGTTCCAGGGCGCCGGTATGCTTGCAAATTATAGGAACATCGCCTCCATCTCACGCACTTCGTTCGACTCTGACATGGTAGAGACATCCAACTCCAGCACAGACGCGTTAAACTCGATGCCTACGAGCCGTACCCCAGGACCACGCGACAAAGAAGAACGACCTTTGGCTTTTGAGGAAGCGCCTGTTGGCCGGAAGCACCTGCGCTCTTTGCCGCTAGTAGCCGACCCGGAAACCATGGCTGCAACCCAAGAGCTACAGAAACCCGGCCGCCAACACGCAAAATCACTCGCTCTCAATTTCCGATGCTCTCCGCTTATAACACGGTCTCTTACTGCATCTCAAACGTCGCAAGCAATACCCATTAGCCCACTACAGGTGGAATTCACTAGTGCACAGTCTCGTAGATCCTCTGTGGGGTTGTCGCTGATGCGGCTGCCGTTGAAGAGCGAAATAGAAGCACCATTTGATACGATCAACCGGAGTCAAGGTGTTGAAAAGATGCTGGGATCGCCCGGGAAAATCACGGCCTTGGCAACGCCGGTTACAGGCTCTTTTGTGAACCAGCTCACGTTTTCTCCAATCTCACAAATGCGCCGCAGGTCCGGCTCGGGACTGTGGGAAGATACACAATGTCTGATCCAGAGCTCCGAATCACCAAACGAGCAAACCCTGAGGAGCACCAACACTCTCAATAAGCACCCCAGCTCAAGCATGCTCCGCAATGAGAACAGTGCTGAGACGCTCAAACGAAACCTTTCTACACCAGCCAGATTGGCTAATATGTTCCGCAGCAACGAGTCGCCAACTACGCTCCTTAGGGAAAACAGAAGGCCCAGCATAAGCGGCTCCTCTAGCAAAGTGTCCCCAACGAAGCTGCCGAGAATTCACTATGGTATGGTCGATAGCTCCTCCGAAGCGAATTATGCTACGAACCCAGAGCTCAGTGAAGAAACAGGCCCAAAATCCTTGTTCACGCTTTCTCGAAAGCATATAAATTCTCAACTGAAAGGTCTTCTCAATTTACGGGAGAGGCATTCCCAAGACACACAAACTTCTACAGATGAAGAGGAATCGGGACCGCGCCGCAACGTACGGAGTATCAGTTTCACCCGGGTAAGAGAGGAATAGACGAAGGAAAAGACGAATAGAAAATCTACACGGCTCACATTAACCATTCTTCCAATGAAGGAAGACAACCCGGATTGAAAGTACGTCATTTCAGATGTGCTATGGTTTTTCACTGTCGTGTAATGCTACGTGTGGTTCATAGTGATGATGAAGAACGGATTCAATCTAAAACTAGGTGTGCGTCACATCCACCTGCTTCCTGGCCAGGTCGTATGACGCGAGGTGTATCTGAAGGTACACAGAAAAGAAAGAAAAAAACGTTGGTGCGTTGGATTGGGTTTATCGTCCATTGGAACATTGTTAGCGTCTTTGCCAGAATCCTTTCCCGCAAATCTTCATAAAAGCACAGCAGAACTGACGCAATTGCTCAACAATTTGGTAAACCCATATCCTAGCCATTTTGGGATCTACATTTTGCTAATTAGCCCCCAATACTACCGGTAGTATATAGGAATTAAATGGCAACTGCGTCGAAGTGCCGACACGAATCGTATATTTGCATTGGATATTGCGTGATCAGAAGTTGTCTATCTATAAAACCCATTGTTTTTAGAGGGGGGTTGAAGAGTAGGGATGTACATTCGAACGGATCAACCAAGCCTTGTTAAGCTTGATCGAGATATATCAGCTTGACCTTTTCCAAAATAAGAAGACGTATGCTGTTGGGTCAGCGGGAGTGGATTTCAATCGTGTCGTTTCCATATGTGACTCGAGATAAATCCTGATATCAAATGTCGTCAGTTTTTCCGAGCCCATTACGCCTGTTGAGTCGGTTTTAAGAATAAACAATCACCCGATTCTGTAGTCAGGTACCTCTTGCATACAATTGCAATGAAAGATGGCTTCGTCGATGAGGTTGAGGACTGGTGTGATAGCAATTTACGCATAAATAATCAATTAAAAGGAGGTCCAAACGGACGTTCTGAATTTGAAAGATGGAGACATGAGTAGGATGACGATTAGGTTAGTCGGTCTAGTTTTTAATTAACGAAAAAAAATTGCAGCACCACAATTTCGCATATGGTCTCCCACTACACTACTCAGTGTGGCCCTATGAAGCTTAACTAACGTTGATCGGACGGGAAACAGTGTTTTCTTCATGGTATGGCCGCAACTGACTCATATGTGTTTAGAATTATATATATAGTGAGCAATAAAATGAGCAAGTTCATACAAGTCCAGAATTTCTTGAAGGCACACTGAGACTGTCTCTGGAATTTTCTAACCGGAATTTTTGTTCTGCCTGATCGTGGTACGAATTCATTTCCTACTTCTGAAAGCTAGGAATCCACGCTGAAGCACGCGGAGCGAAGTCGCGCGAAAATAATTACCTTTCCAAGAGGTCGACGTGCACCCTACAATCCTTTTTAATTATTATACATGATGGCTTTAAAGCCCATACTCAAACCATTCGACGGATTCGAAATGCTGGGACATAATTAGCAGCGGAACCTAAGCTTATGAGCCAGTTAGTGGCACTCAAACAGAAATCTTACATGGTATATAGGAGGGCCACAAGACTTGTCGGGCAGAGCCACCGTTCATTCCCCCCAATAACTTAGCGAGTGAAACACGTGAAATGACAGTAAATCCTATCATTTCAAAGTGTCTGGTGTATGTAAGCTCTGCATTACGAGAAGACCTAGTGACGGGTGTTAAGACATACTCCCTGTGCACATTCAATATATGCCTTATGCACTGGCCCATAGACTCATACGCGTACGTGCAGATCCAAATACGTGTATTCTTACAACTCACCCTGGTTTGTGTTCGTTAGATATATATATATATATATGTATGTATATTTACTCATGTTTCTGCGAATGAGATTTAAAACTTTTTTGTCGTCACACTGTCGCTCACTAATAAAAATCATTCCTACCTTGTCCAGTAGTTGGGATACGGCTGCGAAATAGAATCCCATGATTTATATATGGCAACACCTCCCCCCATCAAATAGAGAAAGACCCACATGTTTCAATAAAGCCCGAAAGACCTTTCCCTAGTCTTAAGCCAGGTTCTGCCGATAAAATGGCCATTATTTCTCCATACAATTTCATTTCTTTATTCGAAATCTCATTATTGCAAAGACGTCGTTGTACTTCGCTCGCTTGTCTATATTATCTCTGACCACGGCCGCGCGACTCGCCCGCGTTCCTCTAGACATGAACATGAGCATCAGGAACCATGTACATTTAGTCTTTTCACCTGCGCCAAAGGCCCAGACGGTTTTTTGGCTTTTCCAGCACTACCATCACTAGAACCCGGGAACGCAAACTATGGCTTCGCCCGCTAAAAGCACGCGCGGGGCGCCAAAACGTCAGCCGTGCATCAGTAAGTTTTTCGCTGCAAGGTCTCTGTCGTCCCAGGCGGTGTCTTCCAACGACGAAAGCAACCCGTCGAAGAAGCGGGACCAGGAAACAGCGCCACTCTCACCAAGCAAACGACAAAAGCAACATATCCCGGCAGCTGGACCGGAATCACCTTTGAACTCGGCCCGTGCGGGTCTGGTTTCCACGGCTGTGCCAGACCCAGCGTATAGTCCCAAGACGGCCAACATCCACAACTCCACGACTATCCTGCAGATCTCTGAAAAGGGAAAGTCATTTGCAGAAAGACTGCTCAAGGAACTCCCTGAAAAAGTGTCCCAAAACTCCGTACTCGGGAGGTTCCGGAAAAAGCCGGCGGCTGCCATACCCAAGCCACTGGCAAGCGCATCAAAACGAGTGCTCGCGCCAGGCAAGTTGACACCGTTAGAACAGCAGTACGCGGAGTTGAAGGCGCAGCACATGGACAAGGTGCTAGCGATACAGGTCGGTTACAAGTACAAGTTCTTCGGAGAGGACGCAGTGGTGGCGGCGCAACTCTTGAACATCATGCTCATTCCAGGCAACGTGGCCTTGCACGAACGCGCCCACGAGCGGTACGCGTACTGCCTGGTTCCAGACACACGGCTCCATATCCACTTGCAGCGGCTCCTAAACCACGGGCTCAAGGTCGGCGTCGTCAAACAATCTGAGACCGCTGCGGCCAAGTCTGGCGAGCCCACTGCCTCCAAAACCCCCGTGTTTCAACGCCACATCTCTGCTGTCTATACCAAGGCCACTTACATGGGCGACGAAGCATGCGGCGCCGCCCGCACAGAGACCCGCCCGTCCGCTGCCACAAATGCCCCACGCTACATCGTGTGCATCGACGAGCTGCGTCACCCGGCAGAAACTGGCCTAGTGGCCGTGCTGCCCGCCACCGGCGACATTGTTCACGACAGTTTCTCCGACACCTTGCTGCGTGAGCACTTGGAGACGCGCCTCGCGTGTCTCGTGCCCAGCGAGGTGCTTGTTATTGGCACAGGCCTGGCCGTGGCCAAGGAAACAAGCGTGGCCCTTTCGCTCCACTGCCTGGCAGCCAGCGTGCTGTTTGTGGCCCACCAGTCAGAGGAACTCGTGCAGGTCTCGTTGGCTCACTTCTTCCGCGGCCTTTCCGGCGGCGCCCACGCCCACTTGCTGGAGTACTACGCTCTCCACTTTGCGCCGTGCGTACAGAGCTGTGTGCTTGCGCTTGCAGATTACCTTGCGGAGTTCCGTCTCAGCAATGTGTTCACCATCACGTCCAACATCACGGCGTTTGCGGACTCTGGCAAGTACATGGTGCTCCCAGCGGCGACGCTCCGCGCGCTTGACGTGTTTGATGTCCACGACGACCCGGGTGCTCGTGGTGGCAGCTTATTCGACCTTATGAATCACACGTGCACACGGCTGGGTGCACGCATGCTCCGCGGCTGGGTCATGCGTCCGCTCGTTGATAGGGCTCTGATCGACAGACGCCTCGACACTGTGGCAGCGCTTGCGTCCGGCACCTTCGTTCACGTGCTTGATGCGTTTAAAACCTCATTGAGCCGGATTTCTAGGAGCGGCGTCGACCTCGACCTGCTCTTGATCAAGGTCCACTACGCTGCTACTTACAAGTCCGACAAAATCACTCGCAAGGAGGTCTTTCTCTTGCTTCGCTGCTTCGCTGACTTGCTTCACGTGTTCCGCTCCTTCGGAGATCTGGCTCTCTACGACCTCCGCCTCGCCTTGCCCGACGGTATCCTCCTCCATGACATAGTAGAGCGCTTGCTTCACGCCAGCACTCTTAAAACCGTCGACATGCTCTTGGCCCATATCAACGGGCCCGCCGCTCTTGACGATCGCGACGTCGTCCATCAGAAAACACGCTTTTTCGTCCTCAACGGCAACGAGGACGACGATGATTCTGCTGCTGCTGCAAAGTACGCACCCATCGCTGCAGAGTTTGCTCGCATTGCCGATATCGAGTGTGCATTGGACTCTGAACTCGAGGCCATCCGCACGTTGTTGAACAGACCCCGCTTGGCCTACGTCACAAACCTTAAGGACACTCATCTCATCGAGGTACGAAACGGAAAAATGGTCGATGCACTCCCATCAGACTGGCTCCGAATTAGTGCCACAAAAACCGTATCTAGATTCAGGAGCCCGGCCGTTTCCGCCTTGCACCGCCAGTTGCAGTACCACCACGACCGGCTCCTTCACGAGAGCGATGTTTGCTTCTCCCAGTTTTTGCAAGAAATCGACGCTGAGTACGAGTTCTTCCGCGGTATCGTCCACAGTTTGTCGCATTTCGACTGTCTCCTCTCGCTCGCGGAAATGGTCTCCGACAAGAGCGTTACTGCCGAGTACGCGAGACCACGCCTCGTTTCTGACCAAACCATTGACATACGCCAGGGCCGCCACCCGATTCTCCTGCTGCTCCCCCAAAATAGTGGTGCCTATGTTCCCAACGACGTGACAATGTCTCCTGACAGAAACAGAGTCCTCATTATCACCGGGCCCAATATGGGTGGTAAGTCCTCGTTAGTGAAACAGATCGCGTTGTTTGCTATTATGGCGCAAGTAGGGAGCTTTGTGCCCTGTGCACTGGCCACGTTGGGCATATTCGACTCCATTTACATCCGCATGGGAGCCTCAGACAACATCTTACGGGGTAAATCCACGTTCATGATTGAGATGCTGGAGTGCGCGAGCATCATCCAAAACTACACGCCAAAGTCGTTGATTATCCTCGACGAGATTGGCCGTGGAACAGGCACAAGCGACGGCATTGCACTCGCGTACGCAATTCTCAAATACATTATTGAAGACGACCGCGCGCCATTGACTCTCTTTATCACCCACTATCCTTCGCTTCATGTGCTTGAAACTGAACATGCGCCAGTGTCAAACCATCACATGGCGTTTATCGAAAAGTTCGCCCTGGAAGAACATGACTGGCCCGAGGTCGTGTTTCTCTACAAGTTGGTGGCAGGCGTGGTACTGAACCTGTACGGGCTTAATGTGGCAAGGCTTGCTGGTATTGAAAAGCGCGTGATTGATTCAGCTCACCGTATCTCCGAGGCCATGAAAGCTGATGTGGAGCGCGGCGGTATCTTGCAAAAACTTTTCACTTTGCGGCCAGAAAACGCGCTAGACATTTTACTGAATTTGTTCTAGACTGTTGGGGCTTGTTGCAGAGCTACGTATGTCTGACTCTTGCTCAATATCCTCAGTTCACAATGGCTTGAAACACTACGCTTGTGATCTTGAAAAAGTTTTATTGCTACTCTAGTATTATAATGGCTTTTAGTGGTCATTCCAGTCTGATGACCATCACGGAACTTGTCCCAGATCATGTCCGGACCTTTTTTTCAATACTTTCCGCTTGGAAAATCCGATAACTAGCCTCTCTTCTTCTGTTCTGTTTTTTTTTTCTTCTTTTCATTTTCCTTCTTACAGTGTGCGCATTCCTAGTTCTTGGTATGCAGCAGCCATTAACTTAACATGTCGCCATCAACTTCAACCTGCAAAGATGATGCCGCTACCGCGCCTCCCTTCGGACCGTTCAAAAAGTTTACGATGACCCTGTTGAACCCGGCTGGGTTGTCCAAATAGAGGTGGTGACCTGCATTTTCTAGGATCACGAGGTCCGTGTTTGGATCACTCAAGCTCTGGAGCTTCTCGACACAGTACTCGCCACCTTTAGAGTTCATCCAATCGCGGTCACCGTACATCCAGAGGGTCCGTATTTTCGCATCATTTAAGTATTCGACGAACCCTCGGTCGCAGAGTGGGAGTCGAGGCACGATCTCGTGGTTGATGAGCTTGGTGATGGCAAGCTCGCCAGACGCCTGGTACTGGTTAAAAATGGAGAAGGAATATTCGTGGAGCTTTAAGAGCAAGTCCATGCTTGTGAGATGATTGCTCTGCGTTTTTATATCTGTTTGTTCGGCTTGCTTATTTTGAGTTGTGCCGTAGCTGGTGGACAAGTTTTGGAATCTTTGGAAAGACCAGAATGAGAGAAGCTTCAGGTAGAGCGGCCCGAATGTCTGAAGCAACTGGAAAGGAGAGATGTGGTTATTCCAGAGCGCACGGAGCACGGCGTTGCGGGGGAACCGCGGCTTCCCGAGCCGCTGCCATAGCATGTGCCAGTCATCAGTTCGTTGATCTTCGTGTTCGAAATCTTGAGAAACAAATATCTCCTGTAAGGGATCGCTGGCCACGTCGTGATGGTTAAACTGGAGCTTGCGGTTGTTGATCAAGCTGACATCGCTGGACTCTGTGCCCATTGGACTCACCAACACGAAGCGGTCAACAATCCTGGGGTCAGGCCTGTTGTACTTCAAAAGATAGCAGCTGGAAATATATGCTCCCATGGAGTGCCCCACAAGATCGAACTGTGGGAGCTTTTTGGCGAGCCGCCACGCCTCGAGGCGGTCGATGAACCAGTTCTCCACGGCGATAACCTGCGCAATTTGGTCGGCCCGGGACGCGTCTGCAGGGAGTTTAAGAAGCGCCTTTGGGAACTCTGGCCTAGCAGAGTTACCAAACCCTGGCATGTCAATCACATGTACAATCAGATTCGGGTGCAGCCGCGCAATTTCCTCGACGTTTTGTGCAAAATATCCCATGGCAGCCATGTATCCGTGGATGATCACAACTTGGCGTTGAGTAACGCTGGGGTCGGACGCGTTGGTGATCTCCAACTCATGGATGAAGCTCTTACCTTCTGCGGCTGCGGATTTTTCTGGAACGTGCTTTGCCATTGGGTCTGCGATCTCTGTGTCGACGAAACGGGCCCAGATCCGCGGCAAGTCTTCTTGTGCCGTGTCTTCTTCCGCGTAGAAAATGGGTATTTCAGGAGAGAGGATTGCCCGAAACAAGGCGTACTCGATCTGCAAGTTCTTCCGACGTGCGGCTTTGTATTGTGGCGTGTCGGCAACGCTCTCTGTTGGCTTTTTGAGCGCCAGAGACACGCTCCACCAGTCCTTAACCAGGGCCCAAATACCGATGGAGCTGACCAGGCGTGCGGGCACCGGCGAACCGCCGGGGCTGCCCATAGCTTCGATAGCGTGGCTGACTAGTGACATATGCCAGTATATGTGTGCGGAATCAGATGTTTGTGGAAGACTGGCGGGTATGGTGTTAGTGATTCCGGACGCTTTAGATAAGCCCGATAAGTGAGTTGTTCCGCATGCAGGCATCCAATACTGTCACGTGACCAGGAAATACCGAGGTTCTTTCGGGCGCCATATTTCTAGAGCCATGCCCTGAATGGGTCTCGAAATCTCAGAACAGGGTTACCACAAAACCTGACATACGTGCAATTGGTGTGACTACGTGACAAGCGCTTGACCGCACAGATACATGTACTAGGCGATCATAAAAGTGAATCTTGATGGATGTTGATGTCTACACAATCTGGCAGGGCTTTACTATTCGACAGGCCAATCCATAAGCGTTACACGCTGCTATGTGTGCATGCTGGCTATACGCCGTACTTTCTCAACTCATCTACTTTCTCAGTGGAAGCTCCGAGTATGCCGGCGGAGCACCAGCCAAGACCCCGTTGGAAGAGCCCTCCGTCGGGCTTTCGTTAGTGGATCCATATCTGGGGGAAAAGGTGGCAGCAGGCTCCAGGCTCACGATGCTTGTTGCAGGAGGGCTATGGTGGTGATGATGGTGATGGTGATGGTGGTCATGTCTCTGGCTCTCCAAGTCAGTGGCATTCTGATAGATATGGTAAACCTTCGGATCGCTATGGCGTGAATATGGAGGGTACTTGGCTATAATATACCATGAGTGTATCAATCCGGGGAAGTACCCTACCACGCAGAGAAGAATGTTGATTAAAGCGTCCTTGGAGCAGAAGCCCCGACGTATCCATACCGGGAGCGGAGGGAAAAGCACAGAGACAATGACGAGCAAGATATCCGATATACATTCGCAGCAACACATATTTGGAACTCGTTGTGTGGCAGAAAGAGCGGATGCTATGAATTTTGGAAAAAGGAGTGAGGGGGGAAAGATAAGGGCAGGACGGAAATGACCGAGTCACGTGATGCGGCCATTGCTGTATGTTTTTGTTTTGAGTCATTTGCTGTCACCAGGACTCGTGATAACGACCACTCATGGTGGCCCTACACCATTGGCGTAACGCTGCAGTTTTTCCAAGTTCCATGGCTTTTTTTGACTGTTTTTTTTTTCTTGAAAAGTCTGGTATATATGTATTTAGATGGTGGCGAGCACGGGAAATGGCTTCGTACCAACAACGTGAAGACGACGCTTCAAATTTTGATCGAAGTGTCTAACCGCATCCATCAAAATTGTGATTCTATATGAGTTCAGTTCATGTCTTTAAAAAAAATCCTGTTGAAATAAAATCAAAATCAAAAGCGAATCGGCAATAAAATCCAAAGAATTATGGTATGGTAGCACCTGCTGAACCGCGTACCCAGGTGCACCTCTACATCCCGAGGGCCCCATATCATTGTCTTTTAGTAATCTACACTGAACGTCCCCAATCAAGTACATCAGCATTCTCACCATGTCGTATACATTCACTGTGGCATATCAGAATAGTGTGAAGAAAGTCACGTGCAAATCAACCGACAGCGTAAACCAGCTAGTGACTCTTCTGCTTGAGAAGTTCAAACTTCCTCCTAACTCCAACGGCTTATTAGCAAACGGATCCAAAACTCTCGATGGTTTGACACCACTCAGACTCGCAGGTGTCGTCAACAATGCCAAGCTTTCTTTAAGATTAATACTGGCTCCTCATGAAGCTGCGCTAAAGCTAGTGGGCTCCGTGGACGGTGTGCCTGTGTCAAAAATTCTAAAGGTGTCATCAGAGGTCACCTTACCGCAACTTGCTGCGCAATTGCTAGGTAGCATTGGCGCAGACCTGGTTCTTGAAGTCAGGGTGGTCGAGTTTAGTGTGATGCAGCAGTGTTTCCGTAGCCTGCTGTCAGGATTTGGCACGATGACTGTGGGTTCTTTGGTAGGAGCGGCATCAAACGCGGTAGTTCGGGTTGCCATTGGGACTGAAACAGCTGTTGCTTCAGCACATCTAGGAAACTCTCGGCACGTTCTTGCAGAGAAGCAGGAGCGGCCACGTCCAGATCCAGAGGTGGCTCTAGCTTCCTCTGTATATTCACCAGTGGCATGTGACAAGGCTGATCCGGCAGAACCCCCAAATGTAGCCAAAACAGAATGTTTTAATGCATGCACTGTGGGCTTGTTACTAGGGGGGAAAAATGAGATTATTGCAGCGCCACGTGCTCCAGCCATAGGGAGCTCCAACCGGACAAACGACTCATCCGATATTGATCGTTCTTCAATGGAAAAGATCGTAACCAAAACAAGTATTAGCAACAGTGCTCGCTCTTTGCAAAACAACAAACTGACGCATATTTCCGAACAGCCTGCCGTCTGGAGTTTGCCTGAGGAGACTACCGATACCATATACGAGCCTGTGAGTGGCACTACGCCGTACCAGAATCCAGACGAAGACTATGAGTTGACGGCCAATCAGGCCGAGAAATACTACAAGATGCTCAAGTCGATGCAAAGTCGGCTGTCAAGGAAAAAGCAGACGAAGAAGCCAGAGAAATATACAATCCGGGTCCGGTTTCCTGACCGCACTCTTCTCAACTTGCACTTTGATGACGCAAATACCAAATTAGGGCACTTGTGGAAAAAGCTCGACTCATATCTTCTTGAGCAGCACCTTAACAGTTACGTCCTCCGTAACGGGCTTCCGCCTTGCGAGGAGATTGCATTTGGGTTCGATGCAAATAATGTAGCGCTTCAGGACCACCCGCTTTTTCAGCAGGAAAAGATCCTTTTAATCTGGGAGTCGCAGGCCCCTTTAGGGGCCCCGTATCTAAAGCCTGAGTTACACAGAAAAGATGTGAGCCAGTTGCCTACAGTCGTCTTGGATAAACACAGAGGAAAGCTTGAGACTGATGACAGTGTCCCTAAAAATATGGGGTCCAGTCTCGGCTCCAGCACAAAAAGCAGCAGTAAGCCAAAAATAAAGGATATGCCCAAGTGGTTCCGACCATAAGATGGTGATCGCGTAATTACAAAAAGCATGTGTGCCATAGTTGAAGAATAAAAAGTAACTACGAGATATTCACTTGCATTGGATACTCCTGCGCTTCATTCTACGAGCCTCATGCAAAGTTCGGTTATTCCTTTTGCCAGAAAAATACTGTGGTTACTCTTTATGACATGTATTAGCGCGTGCCGCGGATCTCATATTATAAAGAGACAGAGTCAAGCTGGGAAAATCAGGGTAGTAGCGCCTCGTTCGCTTACAGCCGCACCCAGAAACCTCAGATACATGTACGCGAATCCAGGTCTTCATTTATGAGCCTGCTCACGCAATATCTACTCTATACTACGAGCTTATCGGTTATATTAGCAAATGTTTTTGAGTAATCGTGGAATAAACGTGCGCGATGGCGGGACGCTTTCGGAGATGTAGGCGCGCAGTCAAGCGAAAGCGGCCCGGCTTGTCCTGCACAAATCTTGCCGGAGTTAAAGACCGCATGCGAAAAAAAAACAGTCCCGCAAACCCAAAGATCGGAGCCACAAATGATTCTGTTTGTCCTTTTGATCCCGATGCTTGGAGTTATATTTACCTATGGTTAGATGTATGTTAGAAAATTTTAGGTTTACGCGGTGTATTTTTAAAATATAGAATTCGAAAACAAGCAGTCATTAGCCATTAGTGGCCTAAAGCTCTAAGTCACAAACCATCTGGCTGTACCAGACTGAGAATTACTCGCGCGTATCGGAAATGCCAATGGCGCGGCTCATACCAGTACTCTTCGCGCAAAAATATTTATAAAAAATTAAAATATGAAATTGCGTGCGAAAATTTTTCGCCACTGGGTTATATATATGCTGGGCGCACCCCAGTTTTGACTCATATTTTTTTTTTTTCTTCCTTTCTTCATACAAACTACACCTTAATTCCATTTGCCCCAGATTTCATTAGACTAGTTTCCACCATGTGCGCTTAAACTATACCTCCGGTTTTAAGGTTTTCGATTTTTTCTGTTTCATCCAATTAGAAAAAAACATCACGTCAAGTTATTACATCAGATACTGATAACTTCCCCAGTTTGTTCCCCCTCTCAATATGCTACTATAATGCTTTCATTTCCAATGGTGTCCCACCTACCGGCTTTCCCTTACTAAATATTCCCCATTGAATATCCGCCTATCTGAATATCACAAATATCACGTTATCCCTCTATTACAAGTTCAGTTTTCCAGACCTCCAAGAACCAACACAAATATTGAACTCCGAAATGTCTTCCCAAATACAAGTTATGCAGAACGACGCCCTCGTTCATGCATTCATTCCGGGCGCCGCCGTAGCGCCCAAGTCTGAGGTGGTTGATGAGTTACTGTGCCAATTGCCCACCGCAGGACCGCACATGGCAGGCGACGCAGACCACCTGCCCATTTCCATTCATACGGACGTTCTAGACTCAGTGTTCTCGGCAAATTTGAACGCCGAGGATGTCGACACCTATAATGGTACGCCCATGTTTGCCGATTTGGACTTTATGGTTGATGGCAACAAGGTCAATTCCAAGGAAGATTGGGTGTCTTTATTCAAGGACGATGATCCAGTCGATGCGAAGTTTGCAGGCAGAGAAGAGTCGCTCGACGATTTGGTTGGCGACGACTTCAAGGAGTCCTTTGACTTTATCCCAGTGATGCCTCAGGCCAAACAGCTTGAGACACCGGCGACGCCCATGCTCGCCACACCAGTCATGGACGAATTCACGCCAGCTGCCAAGGGCTTAAAGCGTTCCAGTGTCGATCGTTTGGGGTGCACATCGTATGCGAAGAAACAGCGCTCTCAGCCATTGAAACCTATTCCCATTGAATCAAGCGATCCGGTTGCTATGAAGCGTGCGCGTAACACTGAGGCTGCCCGCAGATCACGTGCGCGTAAGATGGAGAGAATGAGCCAATTGGAAGATAAGGTTGAGGAGTTGATGCTGGACAAGGCCGAGTTGCAGGACGAGGTAGCGCGCTTACGCGAGATCTTGACTACGCACAACATCATGTTTTGATTACATGTGTCTCGGGGTTGTTGCCGCCATCTGTACATATTTCTCATCTCAGTGAAGGAATACTCCAGCACTGCTTATGCCCCTTAAACCAAAAATTTAAATCACTTCCATTACGCCTGAAATGTAGACTTGTAATTTCGACTGACACGCCAGACCTATATACTTTTCGGGCATCTAGTTGAGGCAGTACACGTGAAAACATTGTTACTAACAGTAAGCCTAGTGTTTGCTGATGAGAAAGGGCCTGTTTATTCTTGCTACGGGCATTGTCTCATTCAACACATCACGTTGAAATTTTCAATGTACCCCTCCCCCTTCCCTAATTATTACTCACGTAACCGTCGTTTAGTCATTTATTTTGTTTTTAAATGTGGAACGATCTGGTTTCCCAAACACCATGTCGCGTTCCCTCTAGTCTTTGGTTTGTACCAATGTGACGGGTATGCATTCGCGTTGCATGCATCTGAAGAGAAACGCCAGAAAAATGTGGACATAGATCAATATGGCGAAAAAGACTTGAGCCTGTTTTCAATCAAGCAGATGATAAAGAGATCTGCGACAGGTTTTTATTCCGGCTACTGATCGTTATTAAGAATATCCCAGGAATCTTTGCGCTACCTTTCGCCCGTTTATCACTGGATTATCAGATCTTAATATCACCGGCCCTCCCTCAAACCTGTAGATTCCACATCGTCTACCACACACCACGTCCCCCTGGATGTGAGCACATGCCGAATGTCCGTGATCATGAACTTGCAAATGGTATGCGCGTGGGCTGGTGCACACTCTGACATTGCTGTTTCTTGAATGGCATCGATCATACTTGTTCAATACCCCTAAACATTTTGCCTATGTCGCAAAGGAACAAGCCAATACTACCCACTTTGTTTGACTCGCCATTTGTACGCTGTTCGATGGAGACCACAGGCGTCAGCAAATTCTTTTAGTTTCTATGCAGAAGCAATACAGCACATAGAATGCAACAGTTTTGATGCACATTAATTCTGCTTGGGAATTCCCACGTATGGTAGTGTTGAACACATGGCCATTTAGATTTGCAGTCATTTACTTTTTGGCGTACGAAAGTAAGGCCAGTTTGCCGAACTGGGCGTGGTCGATCGTCTGTAAACATGCCGTGGCAGCCGGCTCCAGGTCAAAATCAACAAACGCCAACTTCCTGAATTTGATGAGGCGGATTTTGACGAACCCCGAAAACACGCCAAACTTTTCCTGGAGAATTTCCGTCTCCAAATTTGACTCGTGTACATTCTGAAGAAGCAAAACACTGTGCGGCGGAAGCAGCCGCCACTGTTTTTCCTGCGCTTTTGATATCTGAGGAGCCGCCTCCTTTGCAGCATGCGGGTCAGCCCTGGCCTTTTCCTCGGCATCTGCCCTGGCCTTTTTAGCCTCTTTTCGACGCACAATCCCATCAGCGTCGCCTGTCAACGTTCGCTCGTAGTCTGATGGTGTGTGTGCGTACGTCACGCGGATCGGCTTTTTGAAAACGGGCCGGCCCTGCAATTTCACAATCGCTTTCTCGCACGAGAGCGCCTGCTTATATGTGACAAAGGCCTGGCCTTTCATGCGGAGGTTTGTGTGGGCTGTGATGCCTTTCACAGTACCATAGCGGCCAAAGAGGCTGGCCAACACATGCTTGATTTTGTTCACGGAGATCTTTTCGTTGATATTGTTGATATAAAGCGTTGCTCCATACCTGGAAGTCTGTTGAGTGGGTTCCAGCATCATAGAATATTATGAGCACGCCGGGAACAGTGACTTGTTTTTGTAAGGTTTGCCTTAGAAGATTAGTTTCTTTGTTTACTACGTTATAGTATTTTTGCTTTTATGGCCAGAAACTCCGAGGGGTAATGTGTTCCACTCTTTAACCTGATGGATTTCTATATCTGAAAATGTATCGCCATGTTTTGCGTTCGCGTTGCGCGCAAAAAGTGAGTGCGGTTGCCGGTGACTATGGTTTATTACTTTGGATCCCTCAAAGAAGCTACAAAACTAGACATAATGGGATATGATCCAGATGAGAGGAAATAAAAAATATTTAAACAGGGAAAAACTATGTGTGGTCATAACTCTAAGAATTTTATGTTCAGATGGTGTGATGTTTTTTGTAATAACTAAAAAGATTAAAAATAAATTGCCCAAAATGTCACATTTCGCAAAAGACGTGGAACAAAATAAATTAATACTCAAAATTATTTGACGGGAGAATAAGATATGCAAGGTGAAGAAGAAGAAATCAGGAAAAAGAACAAACTAAAACTAAAACTACATCACCAAAAAGTATGACAACACGTGGATATAAAAATTGAAAATGAAAAAAAGAGTGAGAATGAACATATGAGTACATGAGGGTATGAATACCAGGAATACGAGAAGTGAATGATACCATCAACATATACAAGCTATGAATTAGTCCACTTAAAGAACTGAAGTATCCAATCAGTGTTCTTGCACGCATCTAAATATTTTTAAAATACCAGTGTCTGGTAAAATTTTCAAAGAAATCATCCATATGGAGGTACTCAACCTATGGAGTTAAAACACAAAGATCGGCTCTTCTATTTGTAATTTTAATACATACACTTCGTACATAACCACAGTTTAGGGAACATCAAGTTAAAAACTCACTTGTGCCCCAGTCGAAATGGCATCGATGGAAGAAAGTTTTGAGTGACCAACAGGTATTGATCCCGTCAGTTTCCAGCCGGCAGTTTTCCAGGGAGGAATGTCGGTTGCATACAACTCATCGACCTCCTCCAATGAAAGACCTTTGGTTTCCCTGACAAAGAAATACACATAAAAAAAGGAGAAGATCAAGCACCCCGTAAACACAAAGCCATAGTAGAAGTGAATTGTGTCGGTGATGAAGGGTGTGAAGAAGGAAATCAAAAATCCCCACATCCAATTTGCGGCAGTCGCCACCGACATGCCCTTCGACCGAATACGCAATGGGTACGTCTCGGAAACAATGGCATAAACACCTCCGGCCCATGTGGATGCAAAGAAAAAGATAAAGAGACATGTAATAAAAATCATGGCGTCTCCCGTAGGCTTCCTAGTGTTTTCTTGCGTATTATCGTAGCCGTGAATGTACAAACGGACCGAGCCGAGTAAGGAGTAAATCAAAAAGCACACGCTCATGCACGCCGATCCCGTCAACAAGCACATGCGCCGGCCCAAGCGCTCAATGGCGAAGATACCCACAAACGTTGAAGCAAAGTTTACCACTCCCAACACAATGGCCGTCTGGAACGAATCTTCCATACCCACGGCTTTGAAGATTGTCGTGCCATAGTAGAAAAAATAGTTATTACCCGTGAGTTGCTGCAATGACTGGAGAACCAATCCGAGCACAACACGCTGGAAGATCTTAGGTCGCCCGACTATAAGTTCCTTCCACCCGGCAGATCCGGCCAATGCCTCGTGGTCAACACCGGCCTGGATAAGCTTAATCTCAGCCTCTATACCAGGGTCATCCGGAGATACCCGATTGGATTTAGCAACGGAGGCCCGGGCCGCGTCAACCTGCTTGTGCTCAATCAAGTATCTGGGCGACTCGGGCATGAACATCATACCAGAAATCAATAAGAGCGCCCACACAAAACACAACCCCAAAGGGATCCGCCATTGCCGTGAGTCGTCGTAGCGCTTGGTGCCATATGTTGTGCAATAGCCCATGAATATACCCAATGTAATCATTAACTGGAAACACACCACAAGCGTGCCTCGTACCTGCTTTGGTGCAGACTCACTGATAAAAAGCGGCGAAATCACCAGTACTGTGCCCACCCCCATCCCGGTTATCAACCGGCCAATAAAGTACTGGTACCACTTACTTTGAGACAGAATCTGGATAATAATCCCCACAATGTAAATTACTGTCGCTACCATGATGCTCACTCTTCTTCCCCAAACGTCGCCTGACTTTGAGAGCAAAAGTCCACCCACAGCACATCCAATGTTGAAGATCGATACAATCAATCCTGTTCGCACATTCGACAAATAGTACGTGCCATCCGTGCGCTGCTGGCCGAAACGTCTTAAAAAGTCTTCCATGTTGACGAAACCTGATATTGTACCGGTGTCAAAACCAAAAACATACCCGCCAAACGCAACCAAGCCGCAAAAGAGTGTAATCAAAATGTATGACGACGCTGGTTTTTTCTCAAGAGTGCCAGAAATCTCTTTTAAGTAAGATATCTCATTTTTATTAGAGTCTGTCTCAAAATTTGTCACTGCGGATGTCTGTTCAGACTGATGCTCTGATTTAGAACGTATCATAATAATGTTGAATAGAATACAGAAGTTTAAAGAAAAAAACGATTTTTCTTATACAAACAAGATGTCCATGGCGGCATTTTAAATCCAATGCTAAAATATCCTTGTCACGTTTATTTAATGCTTTGCTGCAGCAGCGCTTGCAACTTGACCGGAAAAACTTTTCCTTGAAACCATATGCGTTATGGCTTATATTTCATTTTTGTTGGGTTGGGTTGCTTCGAACTTTTGCCGATTCGAATAAATCCAACAATGGAAGGTATATTTGGTAATTCTCTTCTCCAATTTATTGTATTTTAACTTCAAATAAATCTTTTGGGAATGCATATTTCATTTGGTTGAAACTCAAAAATGTTAATGCTCATATGTTTTTCCGGCTTTATTGCATCGTCATTGGGCGTGTGAGTTTACATTTTTCTGCCTGATTTAGGTGGTGAAGTTGGCATGAAATAAATGTTAGCATGGTGAAACGTATACCCAAAGACACCATAAACTCAACTGTGCACGGCTCGACATCCACCAGCAAATTTTCGAACGAATGATACTGAAAGAAGAGTAAAAATTACGCCAAGTCTACCAAAGAAAACTTTTGACTAATTTCTATTAATCCAGAGAAAGGTATATGCATGTTTTTGCCTTAGTGCGACATATTGTCATTTTTGTGCGTGATGCATAATTACCGTATGATGTTTTTCCGACAGATCATTGGGATATGTGCCATTCTGCCCTTCGCACTTCATGAGTTCCAGGATTTTTACGTGAAGTTGCTCTATATGTAAGCTTGTTTGTAAAATTTGTGCAATGACGAGAAATTGGAAAATTAGTCCTCCCGAAGTTGCCTTGTGTCCAAGTAATGTGTTTTCTTTATTTCCCATCTATTTATATTCCCACCCATACTATATGATTCATGACAGTTTTATTTAAACAAGTCACCCTTGTTCACGACAAATGCCTCAATGACAGCCATGGCAGCGTACAATCTGTTTTCGGCTTCTTCAAAAACTATAGAGTTTTTACAGTAGAACACGTCATCTGCAACTTCTTCAGGGTGCCTAGGTAAACAATGCATGAATCTCCAGTCCTCACTTACCTGTCCCACACGAAGCATTTCTTGAGTGATTTGGTATCCCGAGAATTGTTTCAATTTCTCTGTCTTCTCAGCTTCCTGTCCCATGGAGATCCAAGTATCCGTGACAATAACGTTGGCGTCTTTCAACGCCTTGTGTGGCTCGTTGACAATCTCGAAGGACAAGGCGCCACTGCTTTGAGCGACGATGTCCTTGGCTGTGCTGACGATTGAAGGCTCAACTGTGACAGTAGCAGGGACCAGGACGGAGACAGAAATGCCGACCTTCAATGCGGCAATGGCCAAATCATTGATGACGTTATTGGCATCACCGATCCAGGCCAACTTAAGACCCTGTGTTTTTCCAAAAGCCTCTTTGATGCTGAGAACATCCGCGATGGCCTGGAGCGGGTGGTACATATCGCACAAAGAGTTGATGATGGGCACGGATGAGTGCTGGCACAACTCCTGGATCTCCAGGTGCTTGTTCACACGAGCAAACACACATGAAGTCATCAGTGAAATTACTCTGGTTGTGTCGTACATAGATTCGTTGACGCCGAGTTGGATGTCGTCTTTTCCTAAAAACATGGGTTGGGCACCGAAGTGGGCAGCAGCGCCCTCGGAGGAGATTCTCGTTCTGGTTGATCTTTTGGAGAATAAGAGAGCCACAAGCTTTCCGAGCAACTTATCGTGGTTTTTCTTGATCTCGACCTCATTTCCAGACTTGACGATATTTTTAAAGTGCTGTGCCTTGGAAACCAAGGAGCCGAATTCCTCGGCCGATAATTGCGAAATGCTCACCAAATGGCGTGGGGCAGTGCTTACTGGGGCGGTAGTTTTTTTGGCCATTGAGTAGCTGAAGTATCTTTTGAACATGCTGAGAAAAGAATTTTTTTGTATCTTGAGCTGCTGGAGAAGTTTTCCGTGGAAATTTATATGATACGGAGGTGCTACCTCTGACTCATTCCCGATTGAGTAACTCGCCAAACTTTACCGCGGTTGAAGATCTTTACATGCGCACGACCGGGTGCTGATTGGCCAAAGTTGCTAATTTTGAGCTTCACGTGAGCGCCTGTCTTTAGGGCTACTATCATGGACTCAGTGATGACGATGCACTACGCAGATGAAAGGCCTTTCCGACTGTCTTTTTAGCACTTGTTTAATTAATTTTCTTTGCAGAATATGAAAGTAACGACCTGCAGAATAATAGGCTTGTATGTCTAAGGATGTCGGTATTACTCCAGCTTGAGCAATATGTACCTAGTCTCGAAGTATACTTGGGCTGAGGTATACCTGATCTTACGAACACGTAGTATTGTAGAGCCAGAGCCCACAGCTGAAACTGTTGACTGTGTACCGTATCAAGCGTGCGTTCTCTGGGCAGGTCAGATTTTATGTTTTGACATAAAGTCACGGCGACGAGCTCATCGCTCATCCTGCACGTGGCGAACAAGTAGGAAAGTGTGTTGGACTGGCGGTTACCAACACCAATCTAGGGCGAAGCAAGACACGAGCGTGGGATCCCATGCGCTCGGACCCGACGACCACAACATTGGCAGGGCTGTGCCTATAGCAGTGTGCGCCAAATACTAGTTCCATGAGTGTCACAACGGCGGTCCACCAAGGGAGAGTAGAAGGCCAATAGAGGGCCTCGAAAGCGTTTATAGAGCAAGCACACACCGTAAAAATGTACGGCACCTCACCATCACGCGGCCATGCGCAGAAGCACGCTGGCCCGCGCGAGGCGGAGCTGCGCCAACTCCTCGGCTAATGCAGCCAGCCTCTCGCGTCGCCACACGATGCTGGCGTCGAGTGCCGCCACCTTCTCACCCACTCGCCGCGCCACGGCCACAAGCTCCGGCGTCTCTAGCATCCACGGTGTGCCGGCGCCGCCGTCGGCGCCTTTATCCACGGAGATATCCAGATCGTACATCTCGGCCACGCGCAGCGGCATGCCTGGAATTTCTGTGCCAAGGAACATGCCATCATAATTATCATCATCATTATCATCATCATCATTGCTACCGCCGTCGCTGCCGGTGCCATCGCCGCGCGCACGCCTATACTTGGGGCGTGGCGCGTCGTCATCCAGCACATTGCCGTAGCGGTCGGCGTACTCTGCGTCCAAAGATACCGGCACCGGGGCGTCGCGGAAATGTGACGTTGGAAGCACAAAAGTTGAGTGGGCGGGCAAGGCATGTATATCGTCTGACGGAGTTCCTCCGGCCGTGTTCAGCGGGGCGTCATGGGCAAAATCGGGTCTGGCCAATGCAGCGTAGCGGGCCCAGCGGGCGGCGCGGCTGGGCACGGGCAGCGGGTCTCGTGGCGCCGGTGCGTCCGTGGCAGGAGCAGGCAACAGGGGCTCCAGGCCGTCGGGTAAGTCTCGGGTCCGTCGCTGGTGCCATGCGAGCTTGCGCCTGGCCCGGAACCGTGGTCCGGGCACGGGCTCAGGCTCGCCCGGCAGTGCGGGAGTCGAGTCGCAGATCAAGGCGGGATTCGGCACGGGGTGTGTGGGTACAAGAAAAATATCAAAGAAGGAGAATCGTGAAGAGATAAGCAGGCGCAAGAAAATGAGATAACGAGTCCGTGGTAGAAATAGGTACTGGACGGAAGGACGGTAGGGTACAGGGAAAGATGGGTTACCGAGCGATTGAGGTTGGCTGTGCGTTCGTGTACGCGCAGGTGTACGGGTGTATTTGTTCATGGGTGCGCGGCGGCAGACCGGGCATGGTAGATTTGAAAGGTGCCGGGAGGCCCCCGACAGGCTATATACTAGAGCCCAGATACCAGTGTACAACACCTTCTGTGATATAACGCCCGTTCCGACATACTTCGCAGATCTGCATTTCTTGTTTGGGTTAATATCTGGTCTCAGCCTACCTTTTTGTGACTTCGACGTGGCCCATCCCATCCCATCTCATCCCATCTCATCTCATCTCATATCATATCATATCATATCATATCATATCATATCATATCATATCATCTCAATCCACAATATCCCACCCCTCCCATCTTATCTCACCACCTCTACCATGGACGATACTAGCCGAGCAGACCTTATGTATCAGCGCATGATCGAGGCGCCCGCGGCCAAGATGTTCACGCAGGCGGAGCTCACACAGATGATGAACGAGTCGGACTTGGCCAAGCTCTTGGGTATGACGCAGAGCCTCATTGACCGCAAGATGATAAAGTTGGCTAAGGTGGGTGACGAGTTGCGGTTCCAGGCTATCGCGGTGCTGGAAACACGCAAGCTCGCGGCAATGACCGATGACGAGCAGATGGTGTATACATACATCGAGGCGTCCGGGCGCGAGGGCATCTGGACCAAGACACTCAAAGCACGGACCAACATGCACCAGCACATTGTGATGCGGTGCTTGAAGCTGTTAGAGCTGCAGCGCTTTATCAAGCTGGTCAAGTCAGTCAAGCACCCTACGCGCAAGATATATATGCTCTACAATCTCCAGCCTTCGATTGACGTGACGGGTGGGCCGTGGTTCACCGATAGCGAGTTAGACACCGAGTTCATCGACTCGCTCTTGACGGTCGTATGGCGCTTCATCGCACTGAAGACGTTTCCCGCCGCGTTCCGCGAACCATCGGCCAACACGAACGTGTTTCTGAGCGTGTACCCGGCGCATCACGCAGGCTTTGCCGACTTAGACGCCATCATGGAATTCATAGTGTCGCATAAGATCACCAACATCGACTTGGGCACCTCGGACGTGCGCGCTTTGTGTGAGGTGCTTGTATACGACGATAAGATCGAGGTGCTTGCGGGCGCATTCGACGTCTACAAAGCCACGTGGCAGAGCGTGCTCGAGGCCGGCTATGGCCGCCAGTACACCGACGCCGCAGTGCTTAACGAGCGCCAGAAGGCCTTTCTTGCACACTTGCATGACGATCTGCGTTTCGATCTCTTTGCCCACCACGCTGTCATCAACGACGACGTTGCCCCAGACGACGTGGCCCATCTCGATGCCTGGGCCCGGACATAGTCTGTAGGACGCGGGCCATGCGGTATATACAGCAAATGCATAGTTGATTCTCTACTTCCAGGTGTCTCTTTGGTGCACCACGTATGGCTTTTAGTCTCGTAGGCACCTCCATTTTCTAGACCACTCCTGCTCTCAAGCCAGACCACTCAACAACCCCCCCCCTCGGGAGCACGGCCTTAGTAGATATCCTCGACAGCACGGCTCTTGAACTTCCGGGCTGCTCGGTCGACTGCGCGGAGCTCAAAGCGCGAGCCGAGCACCGTGAACGAGACCACGTCGCCCGCAGGCATCTCGATGTCAAACGCAAACAAGGTGCCGCGCTTGGCCACGATCCGCAAGCCGCCCACCTGTTGCGCCGGCGATATGACCCGTTGTGTGGCAGCTGCGTTCGGGGGTGCCCCGTCCACATCTGTGCCCACTGTCGGCACCACAAGCATGAACGAGTGCTGTGAGTCGTGGAGCACGATGCCCTCAGTGCCCACGAGCGTGCGGTCTCGCGCCGCGGCGACGCGGAGCCAGCACCCGTGGAAGTCGGCGGTTGCAAGCCGCGGAAGCACCGCTTGCAAGCCCGGGCTCTGGTGCTCGCCAAAGAGAAGTTCACGCATGTAGTTCTGCCAGAGCCCATGCAACGGCACGTACTGTGCAAAACGCGGCACGCCGTGGCGGGCAGCGAGGCGCTCGACATCGAGCGCACTCCGGGTGCGCTGCGCGTGCTGTACTAAGCGCACGAGACGTTTTTGTGTGGCAAGCGTGGCTTTAACGTATGCCTTCATTTGCTGGCGGGCGTTCCGGGTACGTGTGGCGGACGGCCGGATGGCGTCGTTCCGACCAAGGTAGGGGGTGACGGCAGCGGCCGAAGCCGAAGCAGGGGCAGAAGCCGAAGCAGAAGCCGAAGCAGAGGCCGAGGCCGAGGCCGAGGCCGAGGCAGGGGCGGTGGACCGTGTGCTCCCGTTGGTGCCGGAGGTCGGTAAGAGTATGAGGTAGGGGTCGCCGGGCTCGTTGTTCTTATACTTGGCCACTACGGCGTGCTCGATTTCCGCAGCCAGCGCGTAGCTCCGGGACAAGAGATGTCTTTCCAAAGCAAGGTCGCGGTCCATGACAATGCTGGGCGGGGAATTGTGGGGAAAATCGAGGCGGTGATGGTGGTGGTGGTGTATATCAGATGGGCCACTCCGCGATGCGCATTCCGGTTCGTGATGCCGGTGCGCGGTCCAAAAATCAACTTGCGGGTATTTCACCCAGGACCATTACTGAAACGAGTAGGAAAAGATGAAGGGAGAGAAATAGTGAAGAAGAAGGACAGGATTGAAATGAGGAATGATGGGCGGGGAAGAGCCGGAAAGGATGAAAGAGTAGATGAAAAGAAGATAGTGAGGGTGAAAAATAAAGAACATAAAGAATTAGAACATAAAGAACATGAAAAAAGCAGATAAAAGGACGACACATGGCAGGAGCTATTTGATCCAGGACAGACCCAGCAGCGTATGCACAAAAGCCGTGGCGTGGCGATATGTAGAACCCCGACACATGGACGATCGTTTGAACGCTGGAGCTGGCCGTGCTAAACCTTCATATCTGGTTGGTACCGATGTTCGATGGCCGGGCGCGACACCAGGAAACCGCGCGCCAAATACTACATAAGGGCCTGGGCACGCCCCGCGTTTAGTTCTTCTTCTTTCATCATTCTTTTCAATCCATCCAGATTTGTTTTGGGCACACACCCCGATTTGTTGTGATACGCTCATCCGATTTTTCTCGTGGGCAACAAGCACGGAAGCACGGAAGCACGGAAGCACGACGACGCAACAAACACCGCTGCCCCAGAGAAACTGCCGGCCATCGCCAACATGTTTGTCCGCGAGTCTGTCATAAAATATGCCCGGCCCTGGCGGGTAAAAACCCTGCCTGTCTGGGTCTGTCGACAACCCGAACCACCTACCCGACTCTGGCGCCGCACCCGTGCCTCGAATCTGCAGCGTCTCTTCCACAGCGCACCATTCAACGACGCGTTGACGCCCGCAGATGAAGATGCCTTTGGCTTGGCCGACTTCCAGCACTACCGCGAGGCGCCAGACGTGCGTGCGCGCCGCGAGCTCATGGGCCTCGACGAAAGTGCGCCTACTGCGCCACCAAACAAGACCGACAGGGCGCAAAGCGACGCGGAAACTGCGGGTATGCCCACCGACACGGAAGTATATGGTGTGTTAAGCAACGCGGAAACTACTGGCGGCGTCGCCAATAGCGCCCGCAGCTTCAAGCACTGGTCTGTCGCGGCAGGACCCGTCGTATTCGTGTCGCGGCTCACGGATCCCTACGTAAACTTGGCCCTAGAAGACTATGTGTACACGCACATGCCGGTCCAGGGACCGGTGGCATCAGCACCATCGTCATCTTCAGCAGAAAGTAGCCACCGGCTCATGTTCTACGTCAATCTGCCGTGCGTGGTCATCGGCAAGAACCAGAACCCTTGGCGTGAGACCAACCTCCCGTTACTCACAGACTTGCGCATCCCATTGGTGCGACGGCGGTCCGGCGGCGGTACCGTCGTCCACGATGCAGGTAACGTCAATTACTCGTTCATGACACGAAAGGAGCATTTCGACCGGTTTGTCTTTGCGCGGCTCGTGGCCCGTGCCGTTAACGCCTCAGGATCGCTGGCTCATGCTGTCCGCGTCAACGACCGCGGCGATATCATTACCGCGGATACCGGCGCCAAGGTCTCAGGCTCCGCGTACAAGCTCTCGCGCGGCCGCTCGTATCACCACGGCACAATGCTACTCAGCCTGCGTCTTGACGTCTTGCGCCAGCTTCTCCGCCGCGACGAGCTCCTGCTCGGCCACGTCCATGCGCCGTCGGCGGTCGCGTCCGTCAGCGCGCCCGTCACCAACTTAGGCATGAGCCAACAAGACTTCATTGCGGCCGTCACGCGCGCTTTCCTGGAAGAGTACGGCATCCGGTGGGCGCATCCGGCCTGGCCCGAGCAGGCAGTTGCGCCCCCAGGCCAGACAGAGCTTCTTGGGCTCGAGGCGTTCGCAGATGCACACATATCCACCAGCGCCCCCGTAACTTTGGCCACTGAACCTGCGTCGGCAACCGACTCCGAATACAGATGCCCGGTGTTTGAGATCGACGAGACCACGCAACTCCCGCCAGAAGTGCTTCGTTTGGCCGACGAGCTCCAACTGTGGGAGTGGCGCTACGGTGCCACGCCGCGGTTCGAGCACCGGTTTCACAACGAGGCACGCGGTGTGCGCGTCACGTTGCACGTCGAGCGCAACGCCGTGCTTGCGGCTGTCAGCATTGACGGCCCACCGGATGCACACGATGCGTTCCGCTTCTTGTGCGATGTCGTTGCGCGTGGCGACCAGATTCAGTACACGGGCAGCAATGTCGCCGGCTTCGTTGTCGACGACGAGCTCAGCGAGTGGCTTGGTAACGCTATAGATGGCACGGCATAAGGCGTTTTGCGTGTTTTACATATGTACGTAGCACGCGGGCCGCGGCACACCGTCGCTGACTCTCCTATCTGTTATCTTCATCAGGGTCATCGGAGGCTGTATGCGCGACGTCTCATGGGAGCTCCATGCCGTGGTTGCCCTTGTATGGCGCATACTGCGGCGATGCCCAGCCTGCCAACACGGCTTCGTCGTCAAGGTGGTATACCTCGATTCCCAACAGGCGGCAGTTGTCATGCATTTTCGAATCACCGCCCTCGGTCTCTCCCCAATCCCAGTTAGACAAGTCGCCGCCAGGACACGCACTGATAGCCACAATTAAGTCCTGCTCGGCGAACATCTCGAAATAGTCGGCAGGTGTCGCGGGAGACGCCTCCATGAAGTACTGGTCGTGCTCGTTGAGTCCCGTTACCTGGAATACGTTCAACACATCGTGTACGTCAAACTCTGTCAACCCAAACGGCATCACTGCCCGCACAAGGTTCGAGTGGCAATGGAAGTCGTTATCCTCCCCCGAAATGAGCTTGTCGACATACGGGTCGCACCGCGTGCCCAACGTATCGTTTATCCGCCCGCCCCACTCGGTGTGTCGCCCACCCAACGTGTCTGCGGTGATCGTCACCAACGGGCGCAAAAAAGGCAACACCGACCACAAGCGATCGTACGTCGAAACGTGCGCAGAGTGCAACTGCCGTGTGCGCGCAGCCCAGAACCGTTCCCGTGGGTTATGCTGGTTCCAAATGTTGAGATCGCACACCTGCGGGCCCTCGGGCGTCGTGAGCCGCACGATCGACTTTGCAGGAACCTTGATAGCTATTCCTCGCCGAGCGGGACATATGTAAGTTTCCACCCGAGTCTTTGGTGCGCGGGCGATCCGTGCATACATCTCCTTGTCGGCATAGATCCTCAGGCCCTTCTGCGGATAGTACGCGGGGCCGGGTTTGCGCGTGCCATAGCAGATTTTTTCCGCAACCTGGCTGCTGGTTGATGTCGCTTGCATCGTGAAGAATGTGTTTTGGGTGCCGGTCGAATGCTTTAAAATTCAACAAAGTGGTCCCTGCCCCAGGAGGCTTGTACCTTTATACTTGATTCCGACGCCATCGAGCCAGGTCACCGCGATCGCCGCGTGCAGGTGTCCTCGAGCACGCGTGCACTGATAAGAGATGGGCACCAAATCCCGCAGCCCGATTTTGGCTGCGACTTCCCAATGGTGCACCCACAGAATAGGCGGCCCGGGGACGTTCTTGTGGCTGGTGCTATCTGAAAGTAACGGGGTTCACACAGTCCTTAATTAATACTTTTTTTTTTGAAGAGATCCGTGGGGAGAGGGGGGCAGAGATATGGGAACCACTACCACCCATGGCCCTATGACACCAAACGCGGTGATTCTTTTACCGGAAGCGGAGCTCTGTCTCCGCGTCAGGGTGTCAATCTTGACTCCATGTTCGGCTCTACTTGCTCGTTACACCCAGGCGCTCTTGTACGGTTAAGCTGGGGACGGTGTATGCATCTTGCCAATGGATACCGCGTCCTTCGGACACGTGTTCGTGAATGAGTGTGGCCTTGTCACATCATCATTGGCAAGAATCGGTCTCGGTTGAAGTTCGGACACGAGGGCTTTTCGAAGCAGTACACACATGTTTCTTCGCATGCATTTCAAATGCACTTGCAATGTGTTACGAAATTTCTCACTAGCACTGATTTATGTTCCGAAATCTCGGAAATATTGCCAATGGTAGTAGGCGGTATTGAATTATGCCGCCTTGGATACGGCTGAAGGAAGATGTAATATGCAACTTCTTTTTAAACGCTTTCCCAATGCACTGCAAGGATACACAGTGTATTTTTGGGGTACGTGTTATTCTTGTTTACAATGGTTCAGGGCTACGGTACTATTAAGACTGATGAGTGATGTAAAAAAATGTCGTTTGTATTCACGAGACCAAACGATGCCACGACACTTCAAAGAAATACTTCCCTGACCATTGCTCTGGATGTTGCACATCAACGATACGCCATCAATACATCTTTGATTGTTTGCGTGCTCCTTTGCTTGGTCGACCTGGCATTCATGACGCCAGACTACCGCGACCAGCCGGCATGCTCTTTTACATCTGGAGGCTTGCGGCACGTGCCAATCAAACTATGGATGAATACTTTTCGAAACTCGACTCAATGCCGTATAGGCGAACTGTGAACTGCTGTTGCAAGCATTGGTTTCTTCGGGGCCTACTTCAGGAGATACAGAGAGTGTCTGCAAAAGAAGTATCTATATGGACGCGCAGGCAGTGGTTTTCTTTTACCGTCAGATACGAAACCCGAGTTTCGTATATAAGGGGCGTCACAAACAACCGCACTAGCCGAAAAAAAAAAAATTTGGGCCAAGGCGAAGCCTTCAAAAGAACTGCGTGTGAAAACGTGCATGGCCGCAAATGCCATAGCATATGACTCTTTACGATCAAATAAGAAAGCGGGACATTTTTGTTCTGCAACCTCGAGGTTGCCTTACATTCCAGCTTGGGTGGCGGGTGGCCAAATACGGATATGTCAATGCGGGAAAAAATACAGAATGTTAGGCTGTGGGAAATATTTTTTTATGGTATTATAGATCTTATAGACCAAACACATCAATGTAAGATGTCATTCGGGACCGCCTCAGCATCCTTTGAAATATCAAGCAGACCCTCGAGAGATTTATCTTTCACTTTGTTGAAAAATAACTGTATATATCAATAGCCGTTAATTTGAATTTTTGATGCGCATCAACTATTTGAGTGCGCCCCTCACTTTTCCGTGGCTATGATATCCCCGGATATTGCAAGTCGCAGTCTGGGGAAAATGTGGGGGAGATGCGGGTCCAAACATGTATAAATAGCAAATGCGTTTCACCACAGACACACCGTATTTTGTCCACAGAGTGATTATTTTTGAAGTAACTAGTCACAGACAAACCGGGATATCAATCCGCAGAATATTCCCGTAGTTTCCTTCATATTTTCAACCATATGATGCTTAGAGCATACACCCATTGCAATACATGGGCCCCTCATGTGGCCCGTCGATGCTTTTCTCAAAATATGCCGTATCAAGTCCAATATGGCTTTATTGGCTTGGGACAAATGGGTCAGTATATGGCCAAACACATCTACAATTCATTGGAACCTGAAGATACACTCTATGTGCACGATGTCATACCACAGGCTATTTCATCTTTTGTAGATGACGCCACCAAGGAAAATCCAGCCAACTCTAGTTTGTTGCGGCCACTTTCTACAACAGCAGACTTTGCAATTAAGGTCGACAAGAATTTAGATTTTCTCATCACAATGGTGCCTGAGGGCCAGCACGTGAAACGCATTGTTGACGAGTTCGTACAGGCGCACGAGAAAAACACGGCTATTCCAAAGCACAGCACCACTATTTTGGACTCTTCCACAATAGATATCCGGACATCCACCCAGGTACACCAATATCTCACCAAGAGTCTCCCAGGTTTTGACTTCATTGATGCTCCGGTATCCGGAGGCGTCGCGGGAGCCAGAAAGGCGACATTGTCGTTTATGCTTTCACGGCCTTCTCATGACAGCATATCACCTCAATTGGAAAAGTTATTAAAGATAATGGGTGAGAACATCTTTCCGTGCGGAGAAAAACACGGGTCAGGGCTTGCAGCAAAGTTGTCGAATAACTATTTGTTGGCCGTGACCAATTTGGCCGTGGCTGATTCGTTCCAATTGGCCAAAGCGCTCAAATTGAACATGCAAGAGTACGCAAAACTTGTGGCCGTATCCACGGGTAAGTCTTGGGCGTCGGTCAATAACTGCCCCGTATCAGACGTATATCCAAAAGAGGCATGTATGCCCGCCGATGATGGATTCAAAGGTGGGTTTGTTACCAAGTTAACAAAAAAGGATTTGGTCTTAGCTACGGCGTGTGCCGAAAGTGCTGGTCGCTTCTTGTTTTTGGGTGAAATTTCCAAAAAGTGGTATCTTAAGGCATGTGAACGCGAAGACTTGGCAAATAGTGACTTGGGAGTCTTGTATGAATGGCTCGGTGACTTAGAGAAGAGGGACTGTGATATTCTTGACGTCAAGACCGCAAAAAAGTTCTCTATCTAGATTTTATAGAACCAGCATGTATCGCCAGGCTTTACTTAGCTTTAATATACTATGATAAATCAGCTGGAGGTCATCTGATGTGAACCATTTGGAATTCTAATTGTTAAGTCTTTTGGCGAGTGGCTGATCTGACTTAATGTGGCTTGACTTCCATCGATTTCATCGTCCAGGGGGCTGCTATTTGCGCCAAGATCTGGGACGACTCCAAAACTCTTTTGTCGGGGTTTCAGGAATTTCGGAGTCGAAGTATTGGCGTCATCAGTCATTTCATCATCGTAATGCTTGCTCAACCTCCTATTATGAAAATGTGGTAACGTGTTCAGCATTTTGAGCTCATCAAATCTGGTGGAAGTCACCATGTCTGTCATAGAATCTATGACATCTGGATGTCGAAACGAGTCCACCAGAATCTTCAGATCATTTCTCGTACCGGAGAGTGATAAGAGAGGGAGCGTCTGATTAAAGTCAAATTCACTAGGAGGGGTGCCATGTAGGAATAGCGACAGAGCTAGAGATGATGTTCTGGATATCTGATCGTGCGCATGTAGCGATGGCAGTAATCCTAAATCAGTAATATCGGTACTTCTCTCGACATTTGAAGTGTAACCATTTTCGGTGTCACTCACCAATATTGCTGGATTATGCGATTCATTTCGAGGCACATTCGTACACAAATCTAGAGAGCATTCTTTTTGCAGCGTTTCAACACTGCGATAGTAATTGCTGGCATTCTCTTGAGGTCTATTTTTCGATCCTACAACGTCAGAGTCGTGAGATTCATCTGCAGGGTGATAATGTTCCAGAAGTTTTGGGGCCTCTTTAATTTCGGACTTTTCTGCATCCTTCAGACTGCGGGGTTTTATTGCAATGTCTGAACCTTTGCTCTTTTCGGATTTTGTCGATGATTCTGCGCTTTTCAAAGATGTATGCTCCGAAGCTACTTTACTGCGTGTATCAAACTGCAGATTAAGCTTGTCTTTAATACCTATCGACACAGATGGCACTTCGTGTCGAGATGCGGGTGAAGCATCAAGTCTTAGAGGTGAGAGGCTTGCCAGTGGCGATTTTTGCTCGTACGCTGGGGGCAAGGTTTCATCTGCAATACCTGTGACGCTAAAAAGCGGCGGATCCAAAGAAGGACCCGAGGGACTGCGGGGCGGACTGAACATAGGGGAACCATATGGGCTGAATGCAGTGGCCTGAGGTGAGCCAATGGTACTTAAAACTTCGTCACTTGCTGGCTTGTACAAGTTGGATTCAAGGTGAATGTTGTTGTCCCTACGTATCGGGTCCGCGTTGTCTGTTGAGTTAGCAATATGTTGGAATTGGAACTGCATCAACGGCAGCAGGGGATTCGAATTAATTGGGATCAGCTGTTGAGCAGCAGGACTTCCTGGTGTCACTTCTGGCGAGAAGTGGGTGTACATTGGGAGCTCTTCTGGCGCATTGGAGTAAACCGGGAGAAGCGTATGGTTGTGTGCGGCCAATGGTGAAAAGAGATGAATAGGCGAGTCAATCAGAATTTCAAAATGCTTGCGCTTGTCTTGCTGCGACGGGTCTTGCCTCGAGATCCGGAGCGATATCTTGATCCAATGGTTACATTGAATATTTTCAATAGCAGTGTCTGGATGGAGTGCATGGGCACCCTTTCTGTTCACGGCAGACGGCACAAATACTTGGAACTCCAACTCACGAGGCAAAATTTCGTCCAGCTCATCGGTGAGAAGTGACATATTTTTCTGTGCTTTGTGCTCGAGCAAAAGAAACTTGCGCGATACCTCGGAGCGCAGTACGGTTTTGTTGTTGCACGAATAGGTACAGTCTTCTGTGATGAAGACACGAATGCGGTGGAGAGCAACTTTACCAAAGAGGGGCACAAAGCGAAGGGAGATGGGAAGGTATGTGTCGAGAACCACAGACTTACTGGCGACGACGATCTCGTAACGCAACTGGTCCTCCCAGTCGCGTTCAATAACAATGGGCTCATTTTCTTCAACAGAGTTATCGGAAGGAATGCGCACTACATCGAGCGGAAGTTTCCCCGTGAGGTGAGATTTGAACGTAGTCAGGCGAGTGACATTTGCCTCAAGGAAGTAAGCCACAGAGCCGTACGTTACCTGGATCGACTCTGGCGTCAGCACAGGAAGCGCGTGTTCAAAGTTGTATACGTAGTCACCTGGCGGAAAGTACCCAGGTTTGTCGATGTCTTTATGCAGCAGAGAACGCACGGTAGTAAGGTCGACGAAGGAACTCACTGGCAGTAGACTGTGGGTGGTGGACAGTGCCATTCTCATGAGCGACGCGGCAAACAGCGAGGACTCTGGTGCAGTAATATGAGATGGACTGAGCAGCATATTTGAGGCAAGTGCCTTTGCAGTATTCTGCTGCGCGGGCGACCCTGGGTCGAGACTTAAGTGGGAGATGTCTTCGGCGGCGGCGGCCCTACCGGCGGGCACTATGTAGGCGGCACTGAAGTCGGATGTGTGAGCTTCCACTTGGTAAAAGGGCCACAGGTGATTGACGAGATCATTCACTTCTGAATATACGTTGCGCTTGGGTGGGATACCGTCAGGCCACTCGGTGCGCTGAACGCCCTTAAAGGCTAGACTCACGGCACGAATTTTGTTTGGCTTGGTGATGCGAAGCACGAGCGAGCCACGAAGCAATGTCGGGGGTCGTTGCTCGAACTCGACGGGCTTAAAACCTTGTACAAAGAGGTGTTTCTCCGCAGGCACCACAAACACTTGCAAGGTGGAAGTTTGAATCACGGGTTGCGAGGGTAGCTGCGGCAAAAGAGTGCTTGGTTCTGTGGCACCGCCAGGCGAGAGCACCAACGATGCGTCCGGAAAGAGCGGAGACCGAGCAAGATCCATGGTGGCGGCGGGTGTGTTTTGTTGATGGATTGGCGAAATTTTGGTGCTTGTACTCGAACAAAAAAAAACAAGGTCGGAGATAAGCGTCCCCGTGCGAAGCCGATGCTGCCTCCATTTGAACTGGGTGTGCGCGCGCGGCTCCGCGAGATTGCGCGGGCAAGCTTGCGGCTGCTGGCCCGGGGTGTTACATAGGGGAAGGCCCTGGCCCATGCAGCCCGGGCCCGCAAAATCAGATAAAGGGAAGGGGGCTTGTGGTTCTTGGGTGCAGTTCACACCGACACTGCTCGAACGATTGGCGTAAGGAAAGAGTTGGTGGCAGTCTGTTTAGATAAGAGACGATGACTACTCGCGTTCGTCTGGCACCCTCCTGGAGCTAGTGTAGGCAACGTCAAATAGAAGCATATTGCTGCGGCCCTAATTTGACGGGTGAAGCCCCGGAAAAGGGGGCGCGGCCCCATCCAAGAAGTGCAGTCCTGCAAAACAGCGATGCAGCCCTACCAAATAATGGTGGTGTGCGCGGCGGAAGTGTGGACAGGGCAGGTGGCTCTGTGTGCCGCTGATATTTGTTGCAGCCACTACCAGCTGGCCCGATTTCCATGGTGCGTTGCAGCTGCTTGGCTCACGCGGCCCTTACCTTCGTGGGCGTACGGGTGGGCCACGCACAGTGCTCGGGTCTTATCGGCTAGGCGTGCAGGGGCCGCCGCGGGGGCAAGGGGCCTGTTTCGAGCGAAGGCTTGGAACCGGTGTACGGCTTCTGCAGTACACTGATAGAATCGCACCGGGTATTTACCGGTGCTCTTGGCCCTATTCTATGTGCCTTGGCAGTGGAGCCGCGGGTATGCCATTATGCACTTTCTGCCTCCCGCCTCAGTCAGAGTACATGTGGCGCCACATGTCCGAAAATAATATACTGACTGTGGGGCCTGGTTCGCGTATATGACTTGCCCGTTTTTTGGCCCGTTTTTGTTGGCCCGTTTTTGTTGGCCCGTTTTTGTTGGCCCGATTTTTGGCCCGATGTTTGGCCCCATCATTAATCACACTTTGTTTTTGACTGAGATTTAGACGTCCACATTTGCAGCCTAGCTGATATTTGCTGATACAAGCCTGGTATGTCATTCGCACGGCCATCGAATAACTTGTTTTTAGACCAACGTGTACGGAGATTCTTTGTTCTTTCGGATTATGTTACCCGCTGGGCCCTTTCATGAAACCAGAAAGCCATCACCGGAGAATACACTGAATAAGGTCCCCAGGAATGTCATAAACGATCATCCACGAGATCGTCACATAATCTCCACGAAAATGTTCTCGTAAATCCATACTCGGACGGCCACCAAACTAATCAAGTACATTCATCCAGCTGGTGTATCACGTGGCTCGCATGATGTCTAGACCAGCGTGTGCTCATCTACGCCAGATATTCCCATAATATTTACTGTGAAGACCTTCTGCCAAGTCAAAGAATGGTTTTGATTTTTGATTTATGATTTTTGATTTTTTTTTGTTGTTGCTTGGGAAAGAACGTGCTGCATTCTTGTTGGGCTAATGAATGGACAGCCGCCCCGAATTTAACTCCGTGTTCCAAGTACAGGACAAAACGCGTTTTGCATACATCTCGCGCAAAGCTACTTTGCAAACACATATATCGGGCATACAAGGGTAATTTTAAGTATGGAACGTTGGCGGATAGCGGAACTCTGTATTTCTGGACCCCGGCTCGGGAATAAGACATCGAATTACACTTTATAGTTTTCTCTTCTTTATGTCTTTCTTCTATTTCTCCAATTTTTTCCGCCTCTTTTTCCCATTCTTTTCGGTCCGTTTTTCCCGATTTCTTCTTAAGTGTTTGAATGTTATTATAAATGGGTTCAACACCAGAGGAGTTCGCTCACTGAGGCCGCTGCGTCTTTTATATTAAACTGCGAATTATACCCACAACACCTGGATCGAACTTTCCATCCCGTGACTCGTCTCGGTGTAGACTTCCAAATGAAAAAGGTTTATACTTGCTCCTTTTAGATGCGTCACACTCAGTCAGCATACTCACAAGAATTGGCCAAAGTACACCCCCCCCCTCTCCCGCCCCTTATCTAGATAACATTGACATTCAATTCACAAATGAAAAAAAAAAATGAAGCATCAAAAACAAATATCACAGTTTGGTTTGGCCCCAAATCATCACCATCAATATTGTGAAAACACCCTTACGGGTAGCAGCGCGCGTCACGTGAGTACATGATCTGTGCATCGCCAGAGCCTTGATTCCCATGAAAGTTGGCATGTCGGACCACACCCAAGGTGCCACGTTTGTTGATCTCCGCACCAGATTCAAAAAATGAATCTTCCGAAATTGCTTTTCTCCGTTAAGTTCACGTCAATGTGCTTCCGTCGATCCACCAGCTCGACCGCCGCCTTACTGAAAACCGACCCCAGCAAATACAATGGGGTGTTCACCAAATTTGGATGGGTACTTGTCAAAAAGACCCACGTTGTGCGGGGGTGGACGCAAGCCCTGTTGAATCTGAAGCTAGAAGAGTGCCTAGGTCACACTACCGAGAAACACGACTGGGACAATATTCAAAAATACGTCGATGAGTGGATTGAAAACACCCTGTTGAAAACAGTACCAAAAGTGAAGAAACGAACCGGGGCGGACTTAAAGCACGAGCAAAACATGAAGTTGTATTTGAAGCAGCTGCGATACTTGGAACATGAAGAGAACCACCATGTCCTGCTGGAAGCCGGCGGAGACGGTGCATTGGCGCATTCTCTACCCCCGAAAACATTTAAAGAAATTGACCATCATGCCGTTTCTTTTATAAACGCTTGGAATTACTTTGTGGCGACTAACTATAAGAAGTACGAGCACCTTCTGTCGAAGGAGAGACGAGTGCAAGTCGGTTCTGACTGGCGCAACATGAGCGTGGACGAGAAAGAAATCTACCGCCAAGACTATGCCCGTCTTTTGGAACTGGGAAGAGACATTCTACACGGAAAAATCGTTGACCGCGAGGTTAAATTAAAGGCTTCACAGAAGTTCTGGGAGGCGAAAGAGCGCGCCCGGCTTCGGAAATTGGGGTTGCTTGCGCCTCCCACAAAGGGAAAGAAAAAAAAGTAAATGGCTACTGGTTCCCGGGGTCATTCTTGTATATATTCGGGTATCAAAATACAAGCGCGGGTGCGTTTTCGTCATCTTCATCGTGGTTTGTAATATCGTACACCTCAAATTGGTTTTCGTCAAGTGTCCTCGGGGCAGCCAAAATTAAGCCTAGATGTTTTTGCGCAAAGGTGACGACACCCTGCCACGTACGATTTCCCTCGTACACTTCATTGAACCGGGATAAAATAACCTCCAATTCAGCTGTATCGACTACTTGCAAACCCAGCGACTCCAAGACGTATTCGCCAGGTAACGTTTGTAGCTGGTTCACGAGGATCCGAAGTATGCTTGTAGCAAAGCGTTTATCTGAAAAAAGATACCTCTTGCTTGTCAGAACTAGCGCAAGAAGACTCAACCATTGAGTGTACGAACATAAGTTGCAAAGAACCACGAAATGAATATATGCTATCTCAATCTCAGCTAGAAGAATCTCGATATCATGTCCGAAAAGCTCTGTAAGATACCACGACCTGTCCAACGAGTCCTGCGTTAGTTCGTCGCCAATAACGTTATCTCTTTTCTTATGCGGTTGGATTATGGTATACTTGAGCTCTTCTTTGGATTGATCGCTGATTGTGATATCATGCTTCTTGCTCTTCAAGATATCCAAAAGAACCATGTTTTCTTCGGCCAGTGGCGTTGCAGTAGTGATTGCTTGCATTGAAATGGGCCAATATTCTTCTAAAGCCTCGTTATCAATGTCGTGAGTCAAATTTGTCCATTTGATTGCGTCTTCCGGATAGTCAATCATATATTGATATATCTGACCAACATCCAGTACCATGCAGTCTTTCTTGGATACAGAGATTATTTCTTCGTTCCAGCTAACCGTCAATACTTCCTCTTCGCTGATCGAAAACCACCATGCATACCTCATCGAGACTCCATCTTCTACCGAGTCTGAGTAGTGAAGAAGATGTGTTCCTGCAGGTATACGTTTGATGCCCTTGAGGATGTGCTGAATAGTGAAGAACTGGGTGTCAATTCCCACTATGGAATTTGGGCCAAGGCGATCCACATGCTCAATTACAAGTGTTCCCAAAGGAGGGGTGTTATTCATGATGACATCTCAACTTTGCTGTGCGCGGTGCGATCGAAGTACTAATGGGAACGCGCGCCATGTCTGGATGCAAAACATTAAGCAGCTGGGAATTTGCTCTCATTGTTGTTTTACCCGTCGAATGCGCCCTTAATTGAAAGCCCTGGAAGCCCGGGGTGAGCCTATGTGGTTTATTTTAATTACATAAACTGTCATAGTGCACATCTTCATGCAGTGCGTAGGGGCTGGTTAACATCGATATCGTTGTCTTCGACGTCAGGAATTTCAAACTCTCGGTCCGTGTCGCCCGCCTGCGTGTGACTTTGTAGATCCGCGAAGCCCAGGTGTATAAGACGAGATAGAATGTATCTATCTATGAAACCACACGCGTGCCCTGCTGCATCGTTAATGACAAGGGTATTCAAATGAAGTCTCTCAAAGAGCCCAATCACTTCCTTCAACGACGCCGTTTTCTGCACGACTATGGTGGGATGTTCAATTTTCACTGGAATGAAATAGACGTGATCATTGCAGCTCCTTAACCTTTTTTCATGTGTGTGTTGGTCTGCTGCCAAGAAGCGTGGGACATTTGCCTGGAAACAGAGCAGCACGGACGAACACTGAACATTTCCAATGGCTTCAAGGATCAGGCGATAGATTGTCTTTTTAGACAAGTAGCCTAAGTTGATGGGGTGGTCTTGGCTGGCTAGCAAGGGATATCCCTCGTGGTTGTCGTCTTCCAAAAAGGCATACAAATTTTCGAGCGCATACGGTCTTTGCGGAAAAAGCCAAAAGTGTCTTGTCTGTGCAAGAGGAACCATTACCAGGTCAACGGCCACGTCGGGCAAGCGCGCACGGAAACGGGCGGAGATGTTGCCGAAGTTGCAGAGGCCATCTCCCTTCCCCAGATTGACCAACTTGGGCACACGTGCCCAAGGGACGTTGAACTCGTGGCTCAACCAGGCATCGTAGATGTTTTCTTCACATAGGTGGTCGTTGAGGAGCTTTGCGGTCATAACTGCCACCATAATAGGAAGCACGTATGTGACGGCACCGGTTAACTCGAAGATGATGACGACCACGGAAAGTGTGAGTTTTGTAATTCCCAGGACAAAGGCGGCGGATCCGACAACGGCATAAGAAGAGGGCGAGACGATGCAAGATTTTGCGGTGCAAGTAGCGAACGCGGAGGCGCCTATCTTGTTCTGGATAGCCTGAGAGACGATACCAACGATTCTGCCGAGGGTTCCACCCAACACGAAGGAGGGCATCAAAACACCGCCTGGGAGGGAGAGGCCGTATGTGTATGATGAGAGCACGAAGCCCTGGATGAAAATGTAGGCTAGCTTGAGGGAGGTTGCGGTCGGGGTGGAAGCGCACATGAAGCTGAGGGAGTTTGTCTCTGATACGGCCAGGCTGTCTGGCGGGCAGTCAGTGAAAAGGAGCTTCAAGAGCGCACTGAGAGGCAACTTTGTCATCAGTAAAGGGAAGGTGAGGACCGCTGTGGCGAAGGCGACGGCCAAGAGCTCTAGAAACTGGCCATTTGACGGGTTTGTGCGGCACACTGCGGCCAAGTAAGTCCAGATACGGGTCTTGCGGCGCTTGTCGGCAAAGTATAGGTATGCTTGAGTGTAGAGGTGGCCATAGAGGCCGCCTGCGGCGCCTAGGAGGAGGAACGGTACGGACTCCATGAAAAGCCAGCTGAAGTTACCAAACAGGACATCGAAGAGGGCGTTGTCGGAGAAGTTTGTGCCATCGGCAAAGACCTTGAAGCCGTAGAGGGCGACCAAGGCGATAGTGGCTGAGACGAATGAGTGCCACATGAGCTTTGTGGGGGAGAAGTACGACGGGAGGAGCTCGACAACAAACAAGACGCCACCGACAGGCGAGTTAAACGCGACGGCAATGCCGGCAGCAACCGCGGCGCTGAGCAACTCGCGGCGGAGTCCCTCTGGGCGCGAGCCACGGTAGACACGCTCGAAGCAGATGGTCAGGATACAGCACGCAATGTGCACCAAGGGCCCCTCTTTGCCGAGCCAGCAGCCGGAGCCTACGACCAAAACAAGTCCTGCGATCTTGTACACGAGCATACGCGGGCCCAAGTACTCGTGCATGTGGTAGTTGAAGCCGGCCACAATAAGTTTGATCTCGGAGATGCCGCTCTGCTTGACGAGGGGTGCCCGCGTGAGCGTGATCACGCCCGCAGCCAGCACAAATACGCACACCAACACGGCATAGATGGGGAACCCGACGAGCGCTGCAGCGACGCGCGAGTCCGCGTGCACAGCGAGTGCCAGCCAGTCTGACCACGCGTCCGCGGGACAGGTCAGGTACGGGCTGAGAAGCGACCACCGGTCACGCTGCGACACACACACGCCCTTCTTGATGTCATGGAGCCACACCGCGGCCAAGTCCACAAACACGGCCGTGTAGCCGACCGCTAGCGCCGCCACCACCAACACGGTCCATTTGCGCAGCGCCAGGTGGGCTCCACGCCCGGCACCAGATTCCCGCATCCAGTCCACGTATGTGTTGTCATCGTACGCGTCGCCCGCGGGCCACTCCTCGCGGCCCGTGCTGGCATAATCCACGTTTCCAGAGTACTGCACGGTGTGCATTTGCTTCTGGGGCGGATGTTCGGGTGATTGTGGAGAAAGAAGGTGGTGGTTGGGGACGATGGTTTTAGGGCGCCGGGGGCGCGGTGGCACTGAGGCCCTGAGGCCCTGAGGCACTGAGGCCCTGAGGCCCTGAGGCACTGAGGCCCTGAGGCGCGGCCCTAAATCCAGCCTGCGTGCCGGCTAGGTGCTAGGAGGGCCGCAGTCGCACCGCAAAAACAGGGCGGGCTGGTGCGGATTCTACCGGCACGGGTCACATAGAGCCCTTGTTGCCAAGCAGAAGAATCTTTTGCACTTGGTATCTGACAAAAAGTGAACGAAGAAATAGAGGAAAAAGGACAGAAAAAGGAGTATAAAGAAAAAGGAACACACGAGAGAAGAATAAGAAGAGAGAAGAATAAGAAGAGAGAAACAAAACGAATAAAAGAAATAACCCTCATCTGAGCAGAAGTGCCTATTGGGACCATGCCGTGTCGAGCACTCTATAGACCCTCCACGCCTTACGTGTTGGATATCGTTGCGCGCAACGCTTAGGCAACCAACGCAGACTATCTCTTTGGACTGTGCCCGCGTATACGGTTACCGAGAATTCCATTTTCCTTTGCTCACTTGCCTTTTGAATCTTTTTTATTTCTCTTTTCTTTTTTTCCAACCCGTTCTTTCGGCCTAGTTTGTCTTTTTCTCCTCCTATTTTGCATTGCTTTCTCCCCGCTATTGTATGATGCTTCTTGCTAGTATTACATCTATTATGCCAGAAGCCATGCGCGCCTCGCGCGCCTAGGCCCAAGACCTCATCAATATTTACTGCTTCCTTGCCAGGCTTTTACCCGGGGCACCGGCACCCATTGGTGTCTCTGTCTCTGTCTCTGTCTCTGTCTCTGTCTCTGTCTCTGTCTCTGTCTCTGTCTCTGTCTCTGCTCCACCTGCACCGTAGTGCCCGGTGCCAGCCTCGACCCGTGCCCTGGCCCTGGCCCTGAAGGCCCTTTCACGCAGAGGCATGCTGGATTGGTTTGCGGCGACCAACGCCTACAACGCATCCATAAACATTCCTGGCCATGGGCAAGACGGTTGAGACATTGACCACCACATATCATACATTGCCGACTGACACCGCTCGTGGGTGCTATAAAGGCAGTGGCCGACCCTTGGATCCGAAATCGCGACCGTCACCAGGCCTTACCGTCACCAGGCCTTAGCATCCTCGTTTCCCCCTTCCCCACATTGCCTCGAGCCCCGGCTACGGTCTGCTACGTCGCAAGATCGTACAATTCTATTGCCGTGGCCGCGTACGCGAGGCCCTGGTGCACCACGCACGTCATCTCGCCTACGGCCCGGTAACCCGCCATCAACTGCTTCGCGCCCTCCACCACCACGGCACGCAACTCGTCGGCATTCACGAATGAGTGCCAGAGCGTATGTTTCCGGTACACCGCCACCCGCGTGACCTCATGGATATCTGTTGAGAGCAGTCGCGCGTGGGTATGGTTAGCATAGGCAAACGCCCCGTACTGCCTCAAGAGACGCTCTCGCATCCACTGGATCTGGCGGAGCCGCGCGACAATATCCGCCGTGCAAGGCCCAAGGCGCCGCTGGAGCACCGCCAACTCCCCGTGGAGCCTCTGCGTGCCGGCTTCCATTGCCGCGAGCATCGCGTTGCTGTGTGCGAGCCTCGGCGCCCAGTGCTTACGGTCTACCGTTTCGCCGTCCTCCATGCGCGAAGCAAGCACGGCTATCTCGTTGCAGATTGCCGCCCCGACACCCTGCAACTCGCTCTCCTGCTGCTTGAGTGACACAAGGCTCTCAAACAACCTGTCTATTTTTTCGTTGCACGGCCCAATCACGTTGTCCAACAAGTGCTGGAACACACTTTCGTACTGGCTGATGATGCGGGCCAAGATTCTGCTTTCCTCCCATGAATATTCTGCCTCGCATTCGCTCTCGCATCCTGCTTCGAGACCCGCTTGGCTTGCTTGGCTTGCTTGGCTGCATTCAGTGGTTTCGCTGGTTTCGCTGGTTTCGCTTGCCTCGTCAGAATCGGGCAACTCTCTTTCAGTGGCCGCAAATGAAACCGCTGTGGTTCTCTTTTGCGACAGTGAGTCTTTGTGGGCCCGGACCTCTAAAAGAATCAACGCAGCCTTTGCCCAGAACGAGGGGGGGCTTGCATCCTTGCGCTGATGTCCCATGGTAATCTCATGTATGGATGACTGGTGCTCGAAATTCTCTTCGGCGCCTTCCAAGGACTCATCATCCTGCGCACGGCTCGCCACGCCAATATTCGCTTCCTCTGTGCATTTTTGCTCCCTGGCGTCCGAAAACACAACATCCTCGCGTATAAATGTCACCTCTGATCCATGACTAGCCGCGCAGCTGGGCCCTTTCGGAACAGACTTCGCATTCACGGGTCCAGTCTTTGCTTGATCCTTACATGGGATTAGCGACAAATATCCGTCGTCCACGTGCTCTGCCAATTCCGCATTCGCAATTATTCTCCCACGATAACAAAGCTCAGGGTCCTCCTGGCCTGCGGAGTGCATTCCAGTTGTGGTGGATGGCATGGTGCTCATTTCTGTGGCAGCTTTCGCTGTAGAATTACAGCTGTCTTCCGTATTCTGGGTATAGGTGACCGACAAATGCCACGGAAGCTCTGCGCTATATTTGATGGTTTCTCTGAGCTTTTTATTTAAATCCTCCGCGCCGTTGCTCCCTTCAACTCTTTGTCCAACAAATATCTCGCTCGCTGTTAGTGGCTTAGGGTATGTGCAACTGGAGGATGCCGACCAGGGTGTGTCTATGTCAAACCAAGCCATAGTCGTATCAATTTCATCCCAAGCCTCGTCGGAAAATTGGTCCTTGGAACCATAAATTATGGGACGTGCCTCAAGAAGTGAGTGCTGAGATACCTCTGGGTACCTGCTTTTCATGTCTTGCTGAATCTTGGGTGATTCTATGTTTTTCGAGTAGGGACTTTCATACCCGGTGCCGCACATTTGGCTGGAGTAAGAGCTCCCTGACATGCTTGCGTTTTCCCTAGCATTATCCCAGAGCTTTCTTTTTTTCAATATTTGTTCCAGGGAGATGCGATTCAGTGGATCTAGAAACCCCAAACAAGTATTCTCGAGCCCTGTGTTTTGCCCAAACATATCAAAATCTTCTATGATATCGTTGATACTTCTGAGAAGATATAGTTTCGGTTTAATATCTTCAATGATCTCAGGTTTCACGCTTTTTTGGTCCACGTTTTGTTTAGATATTTTGGCCAGCAGCCCCAATTTCACGAACGTTTTCCGCTTTTTTATCGATGTGAAAGACCGCTCACTCCACCTTGATTTTCGATATAGTGACTTTGTCGACCTGAAGGCCTTTTGGGCAATGTGCTTTATAAAGACTGGCTCTTTACCGTCAGCAGTTTGGGTGGTGTCAATTCCTCGTCCACTATCCTGTCTTGCCACATTTCGTGCAGTCAATGCAATAAAGGCAAAAATAAGCCGCAAATCTTTTTCATTGATATGGTTAATGATCAACAGCTTTAGAAACAAACGCGTATCTAAGATGTCACCCAAGATTGGATGAGATGTCGACGTAGCTGGTTTTGCCGGGTGACGTTTCAAAACAGAAAACATTTGCAAAAGCTGCAAGGTATAGTTCTGTTCACGTTCGTGGTGCGTTGAATAAATTTTCATTCTTTTAGAGGGTGGGGCATCAGTATATTGTCCGTTTAGAATATCCATATTCTTGTTAGTGACACGATTTCCACGAGAAGCACTTGTGTTCTCACGCTGCCGCAGCCTACTTCTACGGAATATCGTTTCCAAGAAACAGTCAGGTTTCAGCAGCAACCATTCTGAGTCAGTCTTTTGGTTTCGTTTCGAAATCCTTGGAAACGAACCGTATTTTGGACTTCGGATGTTTGACCGCTGTATTTGTTCCTGATAACTGGAGCTAGGTTTTCCGAAAACGCTAAAGCTGAGTGGGCGGCCGTCAGAAAAAAAGTGCATTTTCATGGCCATAGAGTTCTTAAGCAGCACAGCGAGAATTTATATGAAAGAAAATGAACCAGAATTCAGCATATTCCACATAATAAAAAGATGGAGTGATTACTCACAGGATTTTATAATAAAGTATTGTTATATGCTATTGCCCGTACGAAAAAAAAAAGTATAAAGAAATTCGGAAACTTCAACCCAGCAGTCAATTGTAGACCTGAAAATACCTACGGTTTCGCCGTAGCTTTACCCGTTTGAAATCTTCTGGTCTGACGGGTTTAAGTAGAGTTTCAAAAATTGTGTCTTATATATTTATATATCCTCCCAAAATGCCGCTATCGACATGGATATCTCGCAGTGCGGCTTTAGCCCATGCAGCCTAAAGTTAGTAGGGATGCCGCCGCGCGTTTCTGCCAGTGCTTACTAGTCAAAAAATGCAAATGCGGTAACCACACGCAAACGAAAACTTAGGCATGAACCTTAATTTTTGAAATGAAAGAAGTCGATTCATGGTTTCGGTTTTAATTCTAGTTCCTTTTTAGATATGCAGGTAACGATTTAGACTTAGTATTCCATCTTATCCTACAAGCAAAAGAAATTCACAATAAGAACACGACTAGGGAAGGACTCCTTCATCTAATGAGACTCGCTATATACAAAGATGAATATATGTAGTGGTAAGCCTCTGTTGAACTGTACTCGTAACCATGATGTCACATGACTATTCTTGATCGTGTTTCGGGCAGCACGTTTGTTGCGAAGAAACTTCACACGTGATCACGGAATTCATCTTAGGTACAGAAAAAAGACACCACTATATTCTTAGCGGTATGAGAGAAACAGGGCCAGATAATATTTAAAGGGATCAAGAGAAAAAAAAAACCCCCGATTTTCTTGGGCTTTTTCATTTCTCGTCCGTGATTGTTGCAAAATTTCGAATGGTTTTTGCAAGTTTTTTCTAAATTATCAAAAGAATTGAGAAGTATGTGGAAAGCAAAAACATACCCAAGATAAAAAATGTGATAATTTAGGGGTGATGCGATATATGATCAGGAGTGTTTATGATAATATACACGATATTCTTCATAAAAATGAAATACCAAGAATGCCAACACGCGATGCATATGATAAGATGATGTGAAAGATCAATTATGATGCGACACATAGTAATGTAGGTGAAGCACGTTGGAAATATTGCAGGACATGATAATTTGTTAATATACTACGATGAAATCAATAATCTCCTACTGTGGAATCTACCGTATGCATTGTGTCATATAATACAGATTGAGCGATACGTGAAATACCGAGATGTTTTACATAACCGAGGATGCCATGCACAATAGTGGAGGGTGAAATGCATGAAAAAATTTTATGATGTGATAGGCAATAAGAATTGTGAGATAAATGATATACAGAGGTGTAATGCATCCGAAGACAAATACATAGAGTACGATGATCTCGTACATAGTCCCAGACGGTTCGATACATGAACCAAAACATATGGAATGCATATAATAGACAGATTTCCGGTACAAGAAATCCGACTTGCCATGCCAAACAAACACACCCACAAACACGCCCACCCTCGAAAAACTTCGAAGCAGCTTCCCCTTGAAAAGTATCAACATCCTTCTTCTGCAGTGTTTTCTTGTAATTTTTATTATCGATGTGGCCGAAAACAAATCAAGCCCAGCACACCAGCCCAATACCAGCCCCGGTATTAGCACCATACCGAGGGCAAAGACCCGCGTGCACATAGACCCGTGCACCAACACGCGGCGCGAAACAAAAAAAACCAAGGCTACTGTCGCTCTACACCAATATCTCAGCACCATGTCGTTTCTCAACTCGACATCCACACAAACCAGCGCCGCGAACGGGCAGGAGTTGGTCAATGACATCACTTTGAACAACGGCCCTGAAGACACAGTCACGGACTTGGCGTTCGCGCCCACGCTGGACATGCTTGCCGTGGCGAGCTGGGACAAGAAGGTTCGCATCTATGACATTGACGCGAACTCCGGCAACTCGCAAGGCCGGGCGCTTTTTGAGCATGGCGGCCCCGTGTTTAGCGCGAGGTGGACTGCGGATGGAGCGCGTGTCGTGAGCGGTGGTGCCGACAAGCAGGTGAAGTTGTTTGACTTGGCTTCGCAGCAGCAGCAGCAGATTGGCGCCCACGACGCGCCGGTGCGCTGTGTGCGCAGCGTGCTCTGCGGGCCGACGAACACAGAAGTCGTGGTCAGCGGCTCCTGGGACAAAACGTTGAAGTACTGGGATATGCGCTCGCCACAGCCGGTGTCGGTGATTAATCTCCCGGATAGGGTATATTGCATGGACTCGGCGCAGAAGCTCTTGGTGGTGGGATGCGCGGAGAGGCACGTGGCGATCATCGACTTGACGAACCCGCAGCAGGTTTTCAAGCTGGCAATGTCACCGCTCAAATACCAAACGCGGTCCGTAGCGTGCTACCCGCAAGGCAACGGCTACGCGATCGCGTCAATCGAAGCGCGGTGTGCGATCCAGTACATTGACGACGCGGAGCAGCAGAAGGCCGGATTCTCCTTCCGCTGTCACCGAAAGGGCTCCAATGGCGCCAACCCGCCACGCACTGCCTCCGGCGCCGTTTCCGAGACGCACTTGTACACCGTCAACGCCATCTCTTTCCATCCGATTCATGGCACCTTCTCCACCGCGGGCTCCGACGGCACCTTTTGTTTCTGGGACAAGGACGCCAAGCAGCGCTTGAAGAACTTCCCCAATGTCGGCGCCCCCATCACCGCCACGGCGTTTAACCGCAACGGCAGTATATTTGCCTACGCTCGGGGCTACGACTGGTCACAGGGGCACCAAGGCAACAGGCCAGACTACCCCACAGACGTGAAGTTGCATCCTCTGAAGGACGAGGAAATAAAACAAAAGAAGAAAACGCGATAGATGGATGGACGGGCCCACCCGCAGACCGAGAGAGAGAAAGCACATGCGAACAAGAAATCAAGAAATCAAGAGAAAACGAAATAGAGACCAATTTGTTCATGAAGGAATGGACTAAGTGGGCTTTGTTACCTAACGCGTTGAGGGGCACACTCGAAATAATGGCGAATAGATAGAAAACCGACGGGAAAGCGCGTGAGTGCGCGGGCGATGGGGTCTTGCTTATTTGGCGCCGCAACCTTCGCAGAGCCACGCATGGCAATATCGGTAACGGTAACGGCATCTGCGGTTGTCACCGTCGACATACACAACTTTGAAGGACCAGTAAATATCATTCTACGCAAAACACACCACGACACGCAGCGCATAATGGCAAACTTGCCCCAGGCATATGGGAAGCAAAATGGAACATCCGTAAATCGCAGGCCGCGCGGAAAATGAGCGCGCATATATGCAAGAACATGCGCAGAAAGCTTTGACTACTCAGGCAACATCACGCGGCCCCTAGCGACGGCGCGTGCCGGCACCCGTGCACCACAACCATATTAGGTAATCATATTTATGTGCAGGCTCGTGCATGGCCCAAATTTTCATCGGTGAAGTACACGCACGGAGTCAATCCAGCAGAAGCGAGCCTCCAGAAACACATTGCAAAAAAGAGATAGAGAAAAAAAAAGAAAGAAAGCACCCCGCTCTCATTACCAACATCGTCTGTTTTTTTTTTCTTTTCTACCCACCAATCCACCCTATAATTCAAAATCTAAAATCAGCAGCATACGTGTCTGGATCTTATCCGCAGCACCCACCTTCATTTCTTCGTCCTCTCTCTCTCCAGCTTCCTACAAAGAGAAAGCAAGTCGATGCCAAAATGATTTACCATCCACGTGCAGTCATTTCTGAGCCGTTTTCCAGTCAGATGGAGACGATCGAGCGGGCGCTCATCGAAGCGCAAAGCCAGCCGCAACCATACTACGGGCGCCGGGGCACTACCACAGTCCACGGCATGAGGTCCCAGGCCCAGATCGGGCCAGCCTCAAACACTCAAAACCAGCAAGGCAACATGAATATGGGCGGCTCGCTTGCTGCAGCCACGCCGTTCCACGGCCAGCCCGGCGGCAGCAGCAAGTACGGCTTCTACCTGCAGGGTCAGCGGCCACAAACACAGCCAGCGCCGTCGCCGGCTTTGGATGTGTACAGCAGCGGGTTCTGTGGTGGCGGGCTCTCCCGGGACACCATTCCAGGTGCCGCGGGGCTCGGCCCGCTCGGCGCCGTGGGAGTGTTGCCACACATCCCGCAGGTATTCAACGACGAGCGGATGTTTCCAGGGCCGGCCAAGCCTGTGGTCGGTGCCCACGACGCGCCGGTGGCGCCGGATACCAAGGCGCGGGATGGGCTTGCGACGTTCGACCCGTTTGGTGAGCTTGCAGGGCACGGTGCGCTGAGCCTGCTCTTCCTGCCAATGTTCAGCTCGTCAAGCAAGCTCTTGGGAGCGTCGTATAACTCCACGTCGTCAAATATCTGGGGCAGCAGCGGCAAGAGCATGTCGGGTGATGCGACTGTCTGGGGCTAGATGCCCGGGCCATGCCCTGAGACCAGGTCTCAAGGAAGCTAGATATGGACCCGCGTGGCGGGCCCGTGTCTGAAAAGAGTCTCTGGGCCACCGAAAATGCCCTGTTGTGAGAGGCGGCGAGAAAGACAAAAAAAAAGAAGTCAAAACGAGTGGCAGACAACGATAGCGCAAAGAAAAAAAAACCCCCCAGAATCCTGGACGGAATCGAGAAAGTTGTACAAGTGAAAGATGCGTTGGAAGATGCGTTGGAATTTACCGGGAAAAGAAAAAAATGATTAGAAAGACGCTAATGGTTTAGATGGTTGAGCTCTCATGAAGAAGATAAGATAGATCTCATAGAGACGATAAGAGAGGATTCATGGAGAAGGTAAGAAAGATCTCTTGCTAAGATGCGCCGCAGCAGTCCTGCGGGGCAGTGTGTTCTACAGAACAAAATATTTATGTGTTTTTATTTGGTCTGGAGAAACCAGAAACAAGGACGCGGCGGCGTGCCCTCGTCGATCGCTTGGTTTGGTTTGGTTTCGGGTTTCGGGTTTCGGGTTCCAGTTAGTTATGGTCGGGTCCGGTTGTATATATACAAAGGTTGTATGTGACTTGAATGGATATTACTTGAGAATACATTGCGCACGTGTGGCCGAACGGATGCCGCGGGTATCTGCCGCACGGATCTCGTCGTAGCTACTTTCAAAGGCGCTGGGGAAACAGAAAGGCGAAGGGAAAGCCCCCATACATGAAGGAAAAAGGATACGAGAAAGAAGGGGAAAAATTAATAATAATAATAATAATAATAATAATAATAATAATAATAATAATAATAATAATAAAAAAGAAACTCCGGCCGAAGGTTTAGCCTCGTGCCGGTATTTGGTGTGTTGTGGTGCGGCGCGAAGCTGCGTGATGCTCGAGAGGCCCCGAGAGACCTCCCGATCCGCGGTCCAATTGCACATATCGTAGGCCTGTTCTGAAGCTTCAACATGCAACCGCTCATATTTTAGATACGCTCCGATCCACTGGCCCAGTGCACGCTTGCGAAAAAAGAAAAAAGAAGACAGAAGAAAGAAAAAGAAAGAAAGAAAGAAAGAAAGAAAGAAAGAAAGAAAGAAAGAAAGAAAGAATTCTTTCATTCTATCCCAAACCCCCAGCGATTCAGCGGCTCAGGCCCTCAAGCACTCAATTTGCAGCCCGCAACGCCAATCGCGCTCCCACATCCCCCCCCCTCAAAATACCGTCTAAACCTCCCACCCCAACAACCAAAAAACCCACCAAACAAAAATCATCCATAAGAAAAAAAAATCAAAAAATAAAAAGTAAAATGCTTCCCGAAGAACCTCTGCTGCACGGTGAGAAGAACGTAGAACATAGTTCATGGTCCCTGATCCCTGATCCCTGATCCCTGGCCACGTACAGGGCATTCCCACTAGCCGAAAAAGTCGCCAAGTCCTGGTCTGCCGGAATCCTTTGATTATTGCCCGATATGACGACATCATACCCACCGCCCTTGATGGAACTACCCCGTTAGTGATGAAAATTTTTGCACTGTTTCAACCAGAAGAGAAAAAATAAACAAAAACAAAAACAAAAACAAAAACAAAAACAAAAACAAAAACAAAAAAGCATACCTAACAGTGTCGCTCCCTTAAAGCCTACTCTTGTAGGAGCCCGCCAGGCCACAAGAGGAAGAAGAAAAAAAAAAAAAAATACAGTCAAGGTCACGCATGGGCAAATATTCGCACCAAGCACACCGAACCCGCATCAATCTGGTTTCGAGTCCGAGGTCGTCGGCCTATCTCATCCAGCGTCTGGCTCTGGGGCCTCGAGCCAACCGCCGGGATTGCCCGAGTGCTTTCCCCCCATGAACCGAGACTAAGAGCTGAAAGAGAAAAAGACAGGAATAAAAACCGTAGAAGGGAATAAAATAAGATTAAACAACAGAAAATATGAGATAAGAAAAAAAAAGAAAGAGAAGGAAAGAAAAACCAACGAATAAGGGAAAAAGTAAAATAAAATAAAATAAAAAATAAAAAATAAAATTGGGAAATGGGGAATGGGGAATGGGAAAAAATGAACTTGGGAAAAGAAGGAACAGAGGGAAAAAGGAAAAAGGAAAAAGGAAAAAGGAAAAAGGAAAATAAAAAAATAAAAAATAAAAAAATAAAATGATCTCGGGTAAAACGGCCAAGATTAAACAACAAGCACACTTAGCAGATACGCCCTTGGCCTAAAAGAGGCCCTCTGCTACTTCCACAACGTCCCAGAAAAGTATCATCGCTGGCCATCCTTGACACAGAGGCTGCGCTGGCAACGGCACTCTATGTTCACTCGCGCATGTCCTTAGCGCCCGTTCGCGTTTACGTTCGCCTCGAGCCCCCTCAATGCCCCCCCAATTCTTCCGTGCGTCGCGCGCACAGTAAAAAGCGACAACTGTTTCGGGAAAAAAAAAAAAAAGTAAGATTCCAGCCTTCCTCTCACCAAACCCCCGACTTCATCCTCCATTCTCCATCCTCGGTCCTCACTCATACCAACGCAGACCCGGCCCACATTTATACGCCTGCCCACCTGCATAACGTGCTTGGACATATCATCGCACGCGAGCACTGAGCAGCATCTGCCGGCGGCCCCTACTATCTTCCCGCCTCCCGTTTCGGAAGAAGAAAAAAAAAAAGACGCTTACAAGACACTTTCTGGTCAAAATGAGCCACCACAGCACCCCACATATGAACAGCAAGTGCCCGCCGGGATCAAGCACCGCCGATGCTCAAGACCATATGAACATGGCTCACTGCAGCCCGTCGGAACAAATACACCCGCCCCAGCACGTGACGATGGACAATGCCCGCTGTATAACCGACAACAACATCACCAGCGCCCGCCAGCTCTTGAACGTCTACGTGTACGAGTTCTTACTCAAGAGCATGTTGCCCGAGACGGCGCGCCTGTTTGCCGCAGAGGCAGACGTACCTCTGGTGCCCCTGTCGCAGATGCCACCGCCAGCATCGGGCCACGGCTCCACAAAGACTCTGCCCGCGCTCTTGAGTCGCCCAGACACCACCTCTGCGTTGTTCGATAAAGAAGCTGTCTCTGCACAGCTGGGAACAACTACGCCTCATACCCCGCTGTTCTCAACATCGCACTTTGCCGAAGAACACAATCTACCAGCAGTCGCCCTCAGCATGGAAGCACCTCAGGGCTTCTTGTACGAATGGTGGCAGGTCTTTTGGGACGTTTACCGCGCCAAAAACGACCGCTCTAACTCAACTCCTGCTGCTGAACAGTACCTCCACATGCAAATGATGGCCCAGCGACAGCCACAGGACCCTTACCACTTCAACCAAGCGCTTCTGCAGAACCAGGGTGCTATGCTTTCTGCTGCTGCCCAGCAGCAACCCCAAGCATACTTCTCCAATATGATGCCCCATCAGGTACCTCCGGGGGCTCTGGCGCCCCAGATGGCTGCGCTCCAACAGCAGCAGCAACTACAGAGACAGATGCACGGCCAGCAGCCTCCGATCAACATGGATCCCCGTCAGCAGAGGCATATGATGCAGATGATGAAGCAGCAGCAGCTTCTGCAGCAGAAACAGGGCCAGCACTTTCAGAGCCAGCCCCTGCTATCACAGAATCCGCCCCCGAACCAAGGACAAGCACCGCCGCCGCAACTCAATAATTCTCTTCAAATGCTGCAGCAACAACAACAGCAGCAGCAACAACAACAACAGCAGCAACAACAACAGCATATTCAATTACAACAGCAGCAGCATACACCTCATCAGACACCACAGCAGGCGCCACTTCTGACACCTCTGCACCCAACGCTGCAGAATTTATCCGTGGGGCAAATGCCTAGACACCCCCCACTGCAACTGCAACAACTGCAACAACTGCAACAACTGCAACAACTGCAACAACTGCAACAACTGCAACAACTGCAGCCTCATATTCCACTGGATATGGATCATCCAATGAACAATATGCCTATGAACATGAAGCTGCAATCGATGTTTATGCCTCAACAAGGAATGACACAGGCGCAGAACAGAATTCAACAGCAAGCACAGACCCAGATGAATAATCTACGGCAACACGCTGCGGTTGCTAATCCACAAGCCAGGGACACCAGCAGCCCTGCTAACATGAACGGCCAAAGAATGAGCCAAGGGCGTCCTCGCCCAATTACCTCGCAGAACATGGGCGGCATGCAAGCGCCTTTCCAGAACCAAATGGTTAATGGCTCCGCAATATCTTCTTCCTTCGTTACAGGTAACGGACCAGGACACGGACTTAACATGCAGATGGGCAACGTGCCCATGAACAACAACGGGCAGCCCGGGGGCAACTTGAATGCGTTGCAAGATTACCAAATGCAACTTATGATGCTCGAACGGCAAAATAAAAAGCGTCTAGATATCGCCCGTTCAAACGGATCCCCGGAGAACCTTGGAGCAGTACCGCAAGTACACCAACACATGCAGATGATGCCACAGCAGCAAGCACCGCCTGGGCCATCGCCGCGTATGCCAAATCAAGTCTCGCCGTCTGCGAGCGGTCCTAAACCCAAACGAGATTCGATGTCAAAAAGAAAACAAAGCGTTCCAAACAACGTCATCACACCGCAGTCTGCTGGTACAGATGCTACTGGTGCTGCCAACGGTAGAGCGGTAGGAAATGCACAAGTCAAACGAGAACGAAATGTGCCACTCACTCCGGCGGCGGAGAATGAGGGAGCCAAGAAGAAGAAAAAGCTTTCAGGAGTAGACTCACCCAAGAAGCAGCCCAAGACTGCTGCGGGTACAAAAAAGGAGAAAGCCACCCCCAAGATCACCTCAGCCAAGGAGCCGAAGGTGGATAATGTTGAGTTTGAGATGGATGACAAAGGGTACAACCACTCTGCATCCGACAAGATGCCTCCTCCGAACTCTGCATACTTCCCGCCCTCACTCGGTAGTGTTGAGATCATTGGTGGGCCAGGTGCCCAGGCGGGAAATGGCGACGTGAATTTTTTCAACTCAGCGGGGAGCACCAACATTGACGATATCGACTTCGACTTCAACCTGTTCTTGGATGGTGGAGATGAGGGTTTGAACGATCGACTCTCGACCTTTAATTGGGGCAATCCTATCGAAGGAGATTGATTTTTCAAGTGCTTTTTCCAGGGCTCTCAACGACATTTCAAAGAGAAGAGAGATAAAAATAAAAAATGAATGAATGGAGAAAAACACTTACAAGAGCAGGTGCGAATGAGAGAGATGGGATGAGATGATATGATATGGGAGGAGATGAGATACGACCGCAGGGGAAGCACATCGACAGCACCAGTCAAATCATGTACTCGACATTAAGACGCTTGTCATTATCTGCGTATACTTTTAAGCCATTGCAAGGGCGATTTATAATATATTTAGCATCTAACCTGCCAGAACAAGCGGCTTTTCATCTGTAGCCTGTTGCGGCTTTTCAACTGGCGACAGTTCGTACAAGAAGCGAGGGGCGTTGATCCAAACAGCGAGAAGTACGACGGCGAGGATTGCTACGAGAAGCAGGGAACTCGCGGTAGTTGAAGGGAACACGTTCCAGCACCATTCATGGGCAGCGAAGACGAATACGGCGGTGAAGACGTTGAACCCTGCGGCGTGGAGAAGGAACGGAAACAGCCACTGGTACCACGCGAGAAATTGATAGTGCAAGGAACGGGCGAACAAGACGCCAATGAGGTTGGACACGGCGAACGTCCAGACGACCAACTTCGGCCCGATGGTCGGGTGCACGTAGAGGTTACCGGGAGCGCAGGCCTCCTGCCACGGGTGGAGGATTCCATCTGTGAGCAAGCGGCGGAATGACTTGCGCGTAAAACAGGGAGAGAGGAAACGGGAGCCGATGAAGCCAAGCAAGACGGCGACGTGCGCGAGCAACAATCCGCGGGCAAACCACAGTGACAAGAAGACGTGTTCAGACACGAAACGCCAGTTGACGGTCCAAGTGTACGAGAACAGGCGAGAGAAGTCGAACGCCTGGGCGAAGTAGACGGCGCGCAAGCGACATGCTTCGTCGTCCCAGAACAACGGCAAGAGAAAGCGCCAGGCGACGAGCACGTGGACCGCGGGGATCACGGCGAGCACGGCCGCGCAGAGGAAGATGCGCTCGCCCACGAGGAAGTAGACGACGATGACAAATGCCGGGAGGTAGAGGAGCACGTTCATCTTAACACTGAGGGCCAAGCTGAAGATATCTGCGGCAACGGCACAAAGCAAGACGCGCAACGTGGGCGAGAGGCGGGAATGCCAGAAGGCAGCCTGCTGGAGTACGACGATTGTGGCAAGCACACCGAGCGTGGTGAAGCAGTCGTTGAACATGCGCAAGACGTGTATCGAGTAGAGGCGCCTGCTGGCAATAAGCAAGTAGAGCGGCCAAGGCGGGAAGTCACCGGACATGGTATAGGCAGTACCGGCGAGCACCACCGATGCCGAGAAGACGTAGCCAAACGCAAGCTGGGCGGGCCGCAAGTGCTGGCCACCGAGTGTGATCGCATGGAGCACCAGGTACACCTGGATATGGCCTGCCGGGTACACCGCAGGCCCCGTGTCGCCGGTGATGAGCGAGTAGTCGAGAGCGCCGGCACCGGCAGCCTCCACCTGTTGCATGTATGTGGAGAAGTCGATTTCCGTATACGGCACGGTGCGGATGACGAGTTTGCATAGCATAGATGACGCGAACGCAAGCACGGGAACGACCGCACGGTTGGCGGCGGGGTTGTACACGAGGGCCACAGCGCCGGCCACCAAGTCGGAGGTGATATTTTTAAGCGTGGGTGCTGGCGTGGCGTGCGAGGCACGGCGGCACGGTGCAGCGGGCGGGTGTGCCGCGTCGGTTTCTGGGGCCATGGGACCAATGAGATGTGGATTTTTGGAAGTGCCCAGGGAGAAGTTGGAGGCACTTGTGGTGATGCCGGTAGAAGGCCCAAGCCGCACAGTGCGGAAGCATGCCGTGAGCGAGCGCCCGGCTTGAGGCCCCAGGCCCCAGGCCCCAGGCCCCAACACCTAGGCCGACAGAAACCCTTGAATCTCTAGCTGGGCGCCGTACAATCCACCCACTTTGCCTCTTTCCCTCGCTCGTTGTCCCTACATCCTCGTTGATTTCTCTTAACCACAAAAGACTTTTCTTGTCCTTTCAGTCTCTGTAGAAACACCTTAGTTTTCTCACGTCTGTTTAGAAGATTTTGTTCCTTCTATGTCGCTATAAACCACTAAGGTTCTCTGCAATCTCTACACAAAATCTTGCTTCTCTCCAGTCTCTATAGAAAACTTGTCATTTCTCTTTCGACGCCCTCTACTTCCCCATCCCCACCCCCCCCACACCTCCACCAACACGCTTCCGTCCGGGCTTGTCATCTCATCTCGCCACCTCGCAACGCCCCGCCCCTAGAGATAGGCCCGCACCGACCGCTTGCGCAACTGGCGCGTGGCCTCGCGCCGCCGCTTCTTGCATTCGCGTCCAACCTCGCCGCGCACGGACCAAAACCACTTTTCGTAGGCGTCCTCCTCGCCCGGTGCACGAGCGCTCATACCAGCGCCGGCATCGGCGGCCTCGCCTGGGAGCCGCACCGTCTGGCCTAAGGCGCCGACCTTGCCAAGCTGTGTTTGCGGCTGCAAGAACGGCGACTCGAGATGGCTCCAGAAGAGCCCGGGCGGGCGCCGCCGCGCACGTGCGTGCTCGTACGCTTGCGCCTTGGCGCCGGCCTCTTCTTGTCGCTGCCGGATCTGCTCCACTAACGCCTGGCGCTCGGCCTCCTCGTGCGCGTGCCGCGCCTCGTCAATGTCGTCACTCGGCACCGCAAGTTGGAATGATGGCGACGCACGCTCGCCCGCCGGCTGGTTGAATAACGTCCGGAGCGTTTCTGTAGTGCTGCCGCTGGGCCGTGTGCTCTCGCCTGTGGCTGCAGAGCTTGCTGGGTGCGGTGTCTCGCCGAACTCGCTTGGCTCAATTTTCTTAGTTTGCTCGCTTGGCTCGATTTTCTTCGTTTGCTCGCTTGGCTCGATTTTCTTCGTTTGCTCGCTTGGCTCGATTTTCTTCGTTTGCTCGCTTGGCTCGATCTTCTTCGTTTGCTCGCTTGGCTCGATCTTCTTCGTTTGCTCGCTTGGCTCGATCTTCTTCGTTTGCTCGCTTCCCCTGCTCAGCTCGATGATCTTAGGTGCCTGACTTGTCTCGCCCAGCTCGCTCGGCCCGATCATCTCAATATCGAGCTCATTGCCCTCGTCGCTTTCCGAAAAGTACACCGCGTCGGGCGGCCGTTCCACATTCGCCTGGTACTCCGCGACCACGGCCATGCCGCCGTCAAGATCGCCGTCGGCCTCACTATCAGAAGACACGGGAGCTACCGTACCCTGTACTTCAAAGTCAAACCGGCCTTCGCCGTCGCCATCTTCGTCGCTGTCCGCATTAAGCTCCGCCGGCCCAGCACCGTCCAACGACGAAAAGAGCCGCGCCAATACCGCCTGATTCCGGGCGCGCTCTCCGTCCGTGCTGGACACATCCGCCTCGACTCCAGCCCCAAAAGTGGCGGTGCTGTTGTTGGTGCCGGCTTCGGTGCTGTTGCTGGTGCCGGCTTCAGGGCCGGTGCCAGTGGCGGGCCCATGTGGGCCCGCACAGCGCTCGACCACATGGCCGTGGCCAGACGTCCACGCGCCGTCAGCGTACGCGTACGTCAAGTCGAGCGGCGCACGCTGCTCGACGCCCCACAACTTGGTCTTATAGCAGCGCACCTGCTTGAGCTCGCCGTTGACCAAGATCCGCATCGTTTGCTGCTTGCGCACAAAGTGCACCGCTGGGCGCGGCGTCTTACGCACGCGGCCCAGCACAACGTCGCTGTGCCCGGAAGTCCGCGAGTACTGCTGCGTGCAGCTGCCTATGGGCACCAATGTATTGCCGTACGAGACCGCGCCACGCAACGCCTGTGCGGGGCTCTTGTTCTTCGTGTTTCCGCTGCGGCCGCCATGCGTGTGGGCAGACTTCATGTACCCCATGCTGGCCAGCGTGGCGCTCACGGGACACGTCGCAACTATGGGGGCACCTGTGATGCTGTTGCATGGGCCTGGCGTGGAGGCCTCGCGGATCCGCGCGCCGCGGGCCTCCGCTATGGCAGCACGCCGCGCAAGCGTGCGGGCGCTGGCAGCGGGCGCTGGGCGCTTGTGGTCTTTGTGCCACGCGGCGGCGAACGATGGCTTGGCAATGCCGATGCTAAGCTGGCGGCCCATGTAGAGCACGCCATGGAGGGCGCCGCGAAGACGCTCAAGCTCGCGGTCGCCGAGCTCCATGTCCGCGTACGCAAAGAAGTGATCGCCCGCGGGCTTACTGTGGAACTCGAGCGGACCAGAGATGCGCCCGAACTTAGCTAAGCGGGCGCAGAGCGCGTCACTATTTTGTCGGAGGGAAGGCGATATGTTGCCGATGTGGATGCGCCGCTGGGAAGCGGTGCCGGGCCCGGCGCCCATAGCCGGAGCAGCAGTTGCAGTGGCAGGCCGTGCATGTGTAGGATTCAGCGCGGGCTGCTGCACAGATGTCATGATGTGTGTGTTTGAAAAGTTGATGGTGGTGGGGGGGGTGATGATGATGAGAAGATGACTTAAGCTGAGCTCGCACGGGACTGGCGATGGGTGCGCGATGCGCGCGAAGTGTTTTTTTTTTTTTTTTTCGGGGCCCTGGCATTGTGCGCAGGCCCTTGTAATGTACGGAGACTAGAAGGGAGGGACAAGGACAAAGAAAGAGGGAGGAGACGAAGATGCAACGAAAATTCAACAAGAGAGAAGCGAAAGGTGATATTCAGCTTAACCCGGGGATGGAATTTGCCTCTGCTACAGGCCACTACGGATAGGCGGAAACATACACGAACATCGGCATTTCTATTGGCGACAACGAGCCCGGCACGGCTATGTGGCTGCCCACATATCGCGCAAGCCCATGATCGAGGTCACGGTACCCGCAACGCCCACGTCGCCCTCACTAAAGTGCAAATATTTCAACACGTTGAGACACACAAACATGTCCAAGCCGTCCCAAACCAACTTGCGCTTGGCGCCGCGCACCTTGTCGGCAAGCGCAGCCACGTCGTCTGCGCCCTCACAGGCCGCCATCTTGGCTGTGCTGACGCGGTACGTGCGGAGCGAGTGCACGACGCCCACCACCAAGCCCGCGAGCCAGCACCGCGCCGCGTACGTGGGCACGCGCACGTACTTCTTCTTGTCGACGAGTCCCAACATCTTGAAGAATGTCACCAGGTCCAATGCCAAGTAGCACGCGTACGCGACGTTGCGCACGGCTGTGCTGCGCCGCAACACCGGATCCATGAGCTTGTTGTCGCACGCCTTGGCCGCAGCCTGCAAATGGTTCAACGGCTTCAAAAAGCGCATGCCTTTGCGGATGAGCGTCGCGTGCTGCTTCAAGTCGGCAAACTTGCGCACGAGCTCCGGCGAGAACCCGCGCCGCTGCAAGTAGTACGCGAGGAAGCGTGAGAGGTACGCCACCAACCGGAATGACTTTTCCCGTTTCGGCGTGCTGTCGAGAAAGCGGAGGAGCTTTGTCACAGTTGGGTGGTAGATGAGACAGTCGGCCACCATGCTGCGCAGCCCGTTTCTTTCCCTTTGTTCGTTCCCTTTTTGTTCCTTTTACTTTTGCTCTTTTTTCAAAGAGTTGCCCCGACGTATACTGTTGGCCGGTCCTAGCGTGGTTGCTTCCTTCTGTTTCTTCCTTTTTTTTTTCTAGAGGCGGCTGTGTCCGACAAAAAAAAAGTACTAAGTGGCGTGCTGGGTTAGAAAGAGTGTGGGGTCTCTTTATGTGCTCTTAGCGTTTTAGCGAGTATGGGGTATTGCGCGCGGCGCCGCTGCCTCGGCCCAGAACCCCAGCCCAAACCGCACCGGCGCGGCCGGGCGGAACTTCCCGATGCGGCAGGCGCAGCCCGGGGCCAAGCGCGCTTGGCTTGGCCTTAGTATGCCCCCCCCCCCGGCCCTGCGCACTGTTTTGTCTCTCTGCTCTCATTGGCACCCGTTGCGTTGCCTGGAGTCTTGTCAAATTGTTTTCCTGATTTACTCCCAATGATTTTAAGATTTAGAGTTTCTTTTTAGGGACTGTCTCTGCCTCTGTCTCTCATGACTGTCCATTCATTTCTCGACCTTTTCTCGGTCCATTTGTCGGCCGTTTTTTTTTTCTTTTCTATTCTATACCTGGCCCATGTCATGAGCCTTGGGGCGTTCACCCGGGCGACTGCACCAGGATTCTGGGCGCCCCGTTGGCGAGCCGCCGGTTATGGGTAAACAACCTTGTGCTTATCTCCAGGTGCACGAGCCTCGCCCTCGGCGCCGGCCATACTCTCAAAAGCCTTCAGGTCCGCATTGCCCTAACGAGGCCGCACATGGTCGACCCGCTCAAAATAAGGCGCAGGGGCCCCAAACCAGGGCGTGCCACCAATTTTATCTGCCCAGGCCGGGCACGCCATCTCTATGTTGTGGAATAGTCCAGGCCACCTTTCCTTCGAGTTTTGTTTTTTCTCTTTCCTATTCTCTTTTCTCTTTTCTCTTTTCTCTTTTCTCTTTCGATGGGGTCTAATTAACTATACCAGAGACCACCAGTTAGGGAAGAATAGTGCGCGCGACAGAATCAGAAGATGACTCTCGGACTCAGACACCATCACTAGCCGTGCCATCAAGCGCTTCTCTATTTAGTTTTCCTTTTCCTCTTCTTTTCCCTATAC